>JAZHYW010056858.1:0-16780 GCA_037355805.1 Ixodes ricinus
TGGCTTTGCATGCTAAAGTGACTCAAAGCCTCTGAGAGCCAATGCTAGCCACCGGCGAGCTTAGCTTCGTGCGATCTTCAGTGCTTCGCAGCGTGATGCGCACTGCCGGGCACGCATTGGATCACGCAGAACTTCTAACTGGATGGTCAGCACCCACAATTCGGGACATACAGCTGTCCCGACAGGGACGATGTGGGACTCGGGCCGCTTGAGGAAAAGTCGGGACAGTCCCGCAAAATCCGGGGACGGTTGGCAACCCTCTCTGGCAGTTCCGAGACTTTTAGGCACTATGCCTCAGCCATGCTGCTCGCCTTAGCAACTTAGCAGCGGCAATTCCCCTAGGGAGCCATCCTAGGGAGGCTTCTTCCATAGGGAGCTTCTCCTCCCTATGGAGCTCTTAGGGAGGTTCTTTCCCTAGAGAGTCACCTTTAGGCGCATTCACACCGGCACAGAGTCATAGCATGCCGCGCGTTGTGGCTGTGACTCGCATCGCAATCGTGTTTTTGCTGCCACTGAAATGGCACTGAGAATACTAACTCATGTTTCTGAAACAGTTTTATTTCCAAAAACTATCAATTTCAAAACCAGGACCAAGACTTTAGCTGTCATCGTCACCGAAGCAGCGGGAGTATCACGCGGGAAAATATTGCGTCTCCTATTGGCTGCTGCCGCTCCGAGCGTCTATTCAAATTTGCTCCGAGTTGCTCGCTTGTTCTGAGTCGGACCCGAATCCCAGCTACTTTGTGTCGATCTAAGGGAAAGCTATAGAACAACTCGCCAGCAACCCCAAAATTGCTGAGAGAGTTGCCCCGTCTGAAACGGGCTTAAAGAAGCACTGAGGCCCTAGAGAGTCGTTTGTTCCTCCTGGGAGGAAACCAGACTCCCCAATCTGTACTGCTTTGTGTCAAGTGACATCGTCTCTCTAACGGCGTACGTGCGTGTGTGTGTACAGTTTATGTGCTCTGCTGGGCTCGTTGGACGCTGCACTATTCTGAAGTGGAGGCGGGGTGTGAACGGGAGGGTGTTTTTAACCGGTTTACAGAATGACTCGGAAGTTGCGAGCAGAACGTTTTAGCGAGTTTAACTGTAATTTCATGTCTCTGCAGATTGACCTCCGAGATGCACACGGGCTACAGCGGTGGACTGGGGGGCCAACCGCAGCACGGGCAGCACGGCCGCCTTACTGCGCCACCTCTTTCATGGAGGTGGTGTTTCACGTGTCAACCCGCATTCCCGCCATTGAGAAGGATTCCGTCACCAAAAAGGTGGGCCCGAGGTTGACCTTTGCTTGCCTTTATTTGATAATGAACTTGTGAGGGTGGCCTCTGCCTTCCCCGTATTGCACTGCTGGCCTGTGTTGCCGGAAGGTCGACGCACAAGGTGTCACTTTGCCCTCGATGGCAACTGCAAAAAGTTGCCCCGCGTTTGGTCTTCTTGGTATTACATCACTGTACTGCCGGGAGGTCGCCATGCTTGGAGCTTATAAAGCCCCTGAAAGAAAAAAACATTTTAATGCGAATAGCATTCTTTGGATACTTCACGCACTTTTCGTCTATGTATCTATCTATCTATCTATCTATCTATCTGGCTATCTAACCTCTTACGCCGCGGGTCGATAAATAAATAAAAAGACCGGCGCCGGCTGGGATTCGAACCGTTGACCCTTTGATCAGCAGGCAGACGCGGCTAACCACAGAGCTATGAAGGCAGTCATTCAACGCACTCTAAACGGTTGTTTATATCTTTACCATAGGACGCGCTTTACAGCGCTGTCACAGCTACCGGTGCACGCGCGTTCCATGCACGAGGGCTCATTCCGTCTCTCGTGAGGAGCCTGAGGCACGGCCGCTAGCTCACCCTCTCCCGCGCTCGGGGAGAGGGTGATGTAGCGGCCGTGCTCAGCCTCAACGAGAGCGGAATGAGCCCTCGTGCATGGAACGCGCGCGCACCGGTAGCGGTGTGACAGCGCTGTAAAGCGCGTCCTATGGTAAAGATATAAACAACCGTTTAGAGTACCGTTGGTTGAGACTAGCTGAGACGCCAGAAAGTCTGGTCGGTACCATTTTGAGTGTTTGTGCGTATGGCGCGTGCTTTGCTCGCCTTCTAAGTGACACAAACGCACGTGCTGGGCTGCGGAGATCGTGCGCAGGGGCTGTGAAAGTGTCAGCAAATTTAGAATCGCCTCAAGAGTGGGCTGGCGCATCTAGAGTGTGCCTGGCCACCTGACGAACGCGCATAACTCCGCACCGTTTGATGCTATTCAGCAGCTAACGTAGATAATAATCATTCCCAAAGGATGGGTTCTGCTGATTTTTGATATTGAACTCTTGTGAGGGTGGCCTCCGCCTTCCCCACGTTTCACTGCTAGCGCCCCCAGAGAGGTCGACGCACAAAAGGTGTCGCTTTGCCCTCGAGGGCATATAGGTGCGAAAGCTGCCCTTGCGTGCAGTCTTCTCGGCATTGCGCCGCCGGCACTGCCGGAAGGTCGCCATGTGCTGGGAGCTTGAGGCCCGCTCAGACACTCGCGTTTACTTACGACCGAGTTCTTGCGATCTCTTACAGCGAGAGGATAGGCACCCGACATGCCGATGCCATCTATGAGGTGACCCTGGGACTTTGTTTTCACTCTAGCTGGGGAAGTTGAGTTCTCTTGAAGTATTTGTTCCTATTAGGGTTGACTCTGTTGTGTTTCTAAAGAGCAAGTAAATATCCAAGTCATAGAAAGACATTGTTTTAAAAAATAGTGTCACCATATCCCTTTGGCTTAAACATGTTGTCTAAATTTCTGCACTTCAGCTGCTGTCGAAGTGTAATAGCATTTTATTCTAGCATAATGTTTTATGCTAGCATAAGCATATATATTAACTCTCTTGCTCTCAAGCAAGTTCTGTCAAGCCAGTACTCTTAAACTAAATTAAGGCAGCTTCTGATATTAGAGAGATTCATTTGTAATAGTATCAGTTGTATACATGCATGTTTGTTTCACTTTCTGAAATTATATCATGCGAGTCTATACATAGTGTTTGTTTGTTTGTTTCATTGATATATTGTTGCTTTACATTTCTTGTTTTCTTGGCAATGCGTACCCAACAGAGTCATCCACGGTGCAAACGCCAAACTAAAGAAGATGGCTCTGATCTGACAAAACCAGTGACTTCACTTAATATAAACAACAGCCATTTCTTAATTGTGTTTTGTATGTTGTAAGTGGATGTCATTTTCTTAGAAAAATTATATTTTGTGGAAAAATTGTTGTTATAATAGAGGTCTATTATGATCGGGTTTATTAATTAATTGCCTCCGCTCTCTCAAGACTCTAACGGGGTTCTCTTTCCGTGGTTTCTGACAAAACGTCAAGAGCGGTGCACGACAGTGCAGCAGAATCACGTTCCAACGGCGTTTATTTATTTATTTATTTTTTTCCCCCAGCTGCGTCACCTTGGCAACGGACGAGGTGCACATAGTGTGGTCGGAGCACACGCGGGATTACCGCCGGGCATCATCCCCACCGAGTTCTGCGACGTGCTCATCGTCATCTACCCCCTCGGAAACTGGCTCTACCGGATACAGATCAACCCCAAGCCGGAGGTGCACGCGCATTCCTCCGTCCGCCGTTTCTTTGCGCATCCTCGTCTGAAGCCGTGATGCTAGGAGTCTGGCGGTGAAATCTGTGGTGCCGATTCGACTAAAAACTCAATAGACGGTCGGTAGCTCGGTTGTCGACTGCTCGCATTGATCTCTTGCACGGCCGGCCAAGGCAAGTCGCGAGGTGGCTACGGAGACAGTCGCGCCGCAGGTCGATGGGACATGTGTAAAGGGAGCCAAGTTCAGAGTTTGGCTCGGTGCAGCGATTGTTGACACCCCTAAAGTGCGGCGTGTTACACCTTTTACAGTCTAAGCTCGTTATAATAGGACCTTGATTTGACCAAGATTTCGGTCTGTTGTAAAGGAGTATGTTGTATGCCGATATGAAGCTGAGTCAATGGTGCATAGAAGAACACCAACCGAACTTCACAAATCGGTATGTTATATCCAACTGTCTGTTGTAACCCGGTCTGTTACAATGAGCATAGACTGTATTAGAGTCTCGTCAGATGGAAGTGCAATGCCTTTGTCTTTAACCACCCGAGACTGGGTGGGAAGGAGAAGAATCCAAAATGGAATACCTTCTTTTTTGATTTGTGAAGAGGTACTTCATTATTTCCCGGCAGTTTCGTTTATAACAGGAATGTTTATTATGTGCACGATTGAGGTACCGTACAAGCAACTTGCAAAGGTTTTATATGAACCTTGGCTGACAATTGGAACGATCGCCGTTTTGTCTTAAATTGGCATTTCTTTTCTGGGGTTCCCCTACCGCTTATATTCATCCCAAGCAATTTCACCCGAGCCTAGCTGCGCTTGGTAGCCAGCTTACCTAACCCTTCTTTACGCCACGAAAATTGATGCGACAATAGTCTTTCTATTGACGCATGTCTGACCATGCAGGTGCCATTCTTCGGACCCCTGTTCGACGGTGCTATTGTGGACCACGTCGTTCTGCCGAGGCTGAGTCAGGGCGACTGCCATCAATGCGGGGCGGGCAGTCAACTCGCTCAAGCCTATGTTCCGCACATAGTATCCTTTTTGCCAAGCAGGTTCTGTTACTGGGAAACATGCGAAGACGAACGAGCAAACAAAAAAACCTTTGGTCTCTACCATAAAGTATGTACTAAACAGTGAAACTAAGCACTTAACAAGAAAAATCAGAAATGAGTGAAATTTTTAGCTAGGCAGACGGAGGAACAGTGATCCTAGTGCTTGGCTAAGTAAAAGAAAGCCAAGAAACCACTGAGCCAAGCAGACAAGTGGGCAGGGAGCAAGGTGCTTGGCTAAGTAACTCAGTAAGGAATTGCTAACTACACTCATTGTCAACTCAAGGAAAAAGCAAGTTTTGCCCATTTTTTATACACTGCATGAAGCAGTTCATACAAGATTTGGTTTTCAGGGGAAGAAGCAATGTTTTTGGCGTTTGAAACATGTACGGCTTGATAAGGTAACATATATCTACAGTTGTAGGAACAATGTCTTGAAACTTGCATATAACTATAATTCTTCACAAAAAGGGAGAGATTTATAGATGCTCTGCAAGGTGCCAAACTTTTTTTACTACGGTTCTTGAGGTGAAAACGGGCGTAGTCGATGCTCACTAGTAGCAGCTTGTGGGGAGGTGCTTTCCTCAGGAGCTCGAGAGTAGGCGTAACATTCTGGGCCTCCGTCCAAAACTGATGACTGTGTGTTCTCTCAGAATAGCATAGGAGGACTTTGCTATTCCTCTCACGCTGGGTAGTTGGAAAAGTTGAGTGGGGTGGTGAATCCAGGAGTGAAGTGGAGAGTAATGAAGGTGGTAAACTCACTAACGAAGTAAAGAATATAAATTTGGCACAGAGAACGGCAGGACACCTTTCCTGGAACACCCAGACTTCAGCATGTGCCTGTTGCCTTTTGCTACGCTTTGCTGTGTATGTGCGCTTGAGGCTCAACAGACGCTGAAGCCTCCTCCCTATCATTCTATCTTATCGACTCATGCTGTCACGTAAGACATCGGCATGAAAGCTAGGAATGTGGCCGAAGCCTTGGCGTGGGGACACTTCGGTCTGATGCGGGAGCCCGAAAGCGGGTTTTAGTCGCGTGCTCGAGGCGCTTCCTGAGCTGCTTACTGCACGCCAGCTACGAGCAGCGAGCTCAAGCCCTGGAGACGGTTGTGCAGAACTACAAGGAGCCAACGTCGTTCGAGGAGTTTGCCTCCAAGGTGCTGGCACCGGCTCCGGCCAAGAGCCCCCTCCAGCTCCGCAGATCGGGTGAGTCGTCGATCTGTGAAGCGTTCAATGGATGCTATGGCGATTGCGGGTGTAGTGTGATAACTGCGAGTTTTGTAGATTGAAGCGAGAACTAAAAGAAGAGAGGAGAGAAATATGACTTCTGGCGTCGTGCGAAGAGTTGCTCAACGAGGTCCGGATCGAGCGTCGGCAGTGTCGGTCGTTCTTGTGCCTTCACTGGTCGCAGTTTCCGACATTACCGGTCTGTCCCATCATTGAAATGAAAGTGAAGGCTAGTTTGCTTAGATCCTTTTATTTCACTGTGGTCCAATCGTGGAGCGTAAGGTCACGTTGCGCAACTGATTTAATTCCAAAGACTGAGCGTCATTTCTTTGCGTCTCCCCGTCGGCAGCCGGACCGGCCGGAGCAGAGGGCGGTTCTCCGTCGATGGGATCGACGTTAGGCGGCGGCGCTGCTGGACAGTGACAGCGGTTCCTCCCCGCACCTCCACCACCACTTTCCTCGCCCTCGACCGGCCACGGTGTCCACTTCCGCTGGCGAGCAGGGCTCTTTTCCATTCACAGGTGAGCGTGCGGCGGACACGCATTTCAATTGGTTGCGCGGTTAGAACTGTTCGTAGCACCTGGGCCTAATGCTGCCACGCACGGCATTAAGAGAGCATCTGGCAGAGTGAAATTCTGCAAATACTCCGAAGCTTTCAGACGTCAAAGACACTCTATATTCAGTTCAGGCTTCAAATTAACAGGACTAGTATTCGGAGGCTTTAAAGTTCCAGAAGTATTTCAAAGTTTCACAATGCCGCAAAACGTATCTTCAGTCAGAAAACGGGAAACGACACGCAAAAGATGGACATGAGCGGCAAAGAGCTGTACGGTACAGTTTTTATATGGTTAACATTTGTTTTTTGCAGAACCGTTATTTGAAAGTGGGGTCAACCTATAGCTCTTAACAAGAAATCAGAGTTCAAACTTTCCTAGTTAACCGAGATGCTCCGCCGCAGTGCACCGATGCAAAGCAGTAAAATACTGCCCCATTGTACTGGCTTCGATGAACCACGTCGCTGCGATGCGGGAAAGCAGACCTGCCTAAGCCCTCCCACCACCAGCACATGCATGTCCCGACTTCTAGAACACGCATCGTGGTCGAGTTCACCTTTGAGAAAGTCTTTTTTGTCACGGTTTTGCCTCGTACACGGAGTTTGAATGAATTAGTATTAACTCAGCTACCGTGTTTTGTTACTTCGAAAACCGTGCGCTCGGTTTTCTCACCCAAACGCCGTTTCCGTCTCCTTACAGATCAACAAGCCATGTCTGCGTCACAGAGCCACAGTTCGCCGCCTAGTACCGAATTGACTCTGTCGTGGGCACCCTTCAGTTCTTCACCCCGTTCCGATTTTCCCGCTTACACACGAACGACTGATTGTTTTTTTTTCTTTTTGTTTGTTGTTATCGGGGTCGACACGCCTGTCCTGTAGTAGAGATCGGCGTGTCCGCACTTCGCCAAGGCCATTGTTGTTAATCCTGTTACTGCGGCCGTCTACTCCTCTGTTGACGGCAGCAAGTTTGTGTTTTTCTGGCTCGAGCCCTCGAGGCCTGCTGTGCGTCCACTAGAATGGCGCGAGTCTTCTGTTTCTCTTCTGGAAAAGGGCGTCGAATGCTCCTTCGTACGTGGAACTGTGATCGTCGGAGCTTCGGTTTTTGTCGACGGGTTATTTTGGTGCGGTAAAGTGTTGCATCAAGTAAGTTTGGTGGACAAAGGAGTGGAAGGGTGCTATGCTCATGGTGCTGTTTCTGCTGAATCTTCTCTTCCTTCCTTCTTATTTTTTTTGCGTACATGTGCGTGTTTGTGTACATGTGTTAAGTTATTTAGATTGAGCACGAAGGTTTCCTCTTCGGTCCTTCGCATTTTTCTTCCCGCAATTCGGCATGTCGAGGAACGGTGGAGCGCGACGTCGTGTAACCGAGGCATTGTAGACCGTGTCCTTATGGGGATCATTTCATGCTAGTAGTCACATACTAGTGTCACACATTCAGATCAGTTATGTGCTCTCTTGCTTTGCTTAAAGGGGTATTTTCGTTCTTTTATCATTTGAGGTCTTGCTTATTGCTGACAGAGATTGTTGCATATTCTTGTGTTTGGTCTGCCCTAAGCCTAAGGCTTTTTCTTCTCTTTCCTGTTGTCTAGTTGGTTAACGCGACACTCCTTTGCTTTTAGCCTCGCATCAGAGGCTCGTTTGGGCCTCACGAACGATCGGGACAGATTTCTTTTGCCTTCTATGCTCTGTTTTGCATCAAGTCCAACTGCAGCCAAAGCTGCGTTTGGTCTTGATGGAGTCAATCCAGTAGCAGCAAAAGTGCATTTTCACGTCGTCAGTCGTCTTTGTACATCTGCTATCACCAGGTATAAAACAGTCACATGCAGAAATAAGTGCTGGATTACAACGTGTTCACTGTGCATGATTAATTTGGCAGCTGATGGCAAACGCTAGTCATGTGCGAATAGTGGATTTCCAGTTTGAAGTGAATAGTAGTTTAGGCCGAATATTTTCAAATCGAATATCAAGTAGTTTCTCTGAGACTTCCACAACTGTTGCACCATGCTTAAACGGAAACCCAGCTAAACTCATGAAAATGGTTCCCAAGCTTCTCCTTGTCCATTTATGAGCTCATTTTCGTCCCACTATATTTATAGGCTGTGACCTCAAAAAGTCTGGTTCCTTGGGATAGCAAGTAAACAACGTATTCAACGTGAAATTAAACCTATAGAGCTGCCCAGTTATACCTAATTGAGTAGATTTATAAATCTTGCTATATGCAAACATTCTTTACTCAATCTCATATTTAAAAAAAACAAAGAAAAAAACATTTGTGATTGATTAAAGTAGGTTGTTGGGGCATCTCTGCCTAACGTATACTCTTTCATGACAGCCACAGTTTAATTTTGAAAATTTTGCTGCAATGTAGGTGTCAACGTCCACAAAGTTCCTGTTTCCTTTTAAATACACCAGGTGCATGTGTGCACCATCCCAATCGGGTATGCCTTTCTCCCAAACATGCGACTGCGACATTTGTACCTTTGAAAGTGCTCGTCGTGGCGGGTTACCTTATTGAGCGCGCTTCTTACTGAGCACCGGTGCACTGCGGAGAAGCAAGACCCGCGGGGCTCGCTTTTGCAGGTGTTGCTTCTCCGCGGTGCACCCGTGCTCTGTGAGAAGCGTGCTCGATGACGCTAACCCTCCGCGATCAGCACTTTGAAAAATATGAATATTGAGATTCATCTTGAAGCAAGTATCGAATAGCGTATTATTCGAAACCATTCGAAATTTCGAATATATGCAACAACACTGGCAATGCACAAAGACAGCGAGCGCCACGACGACGCTCTTTTGGCGCTGCTTGATTGTCTCCGTCGGATCCTGGCATTCACTGCGGTCATACTTAACGCCAAACGGAGTATAGTTTTAGTATCGAGACACGCGAGTCGATTTGTTTCCCTCCTTTATTTTATGTGTTGCCATTATCTGACATATAGTATTACATACTCAATCCAGAAGAACACGAAAAGGGGCCAAGTTTGTGTGCGTTTCTAGCGTCCGTGTATTTTGGCAGGACTGCCACCGTGCACAGAGCACCAGTTCTGTACAGCACCGTCGGGTGTACTTAACACACCGCAGTCGTGGGAACGTCGCGAGCGCTTTTGGCGTACGACGACCACTGTACATAACGTAGACGTGCTCGTCCGCCGCGAGCAACGTCGGATCCACTTGCACGGTTGTTTCAACCCTTCGGAGGAAGACGTTTGTGCGAGCTCGCCGACGACAGACGTATTTTTCGCGTCTCACCGTTCTTTTAATGTGCGGACAAGCCTCGTTCGTGCGTTCACGGAGCACCGCACGCTCTTCCCCCAAGGGTGCGAGTTCGAACTCCAATCTCCCTGAGCCGCGTCTTTCAGAAGGAGCGAACGAGATGGTCCCAGAGTTGCCAGCTCGTTCAATTTGGATCGCGTGGCGTGCGGGTTAAGCAGTCCGCACGTTTGTCTGGAACACCTCTCCTAAAGAGGTGCCGTTCTTTGACGCGAGCTTAAGGAGATGTATTCCTTGCGGTGGACGGTTTCTCTTTTCCATACTGTACATATGTACTTAAAGCCCCGACGTTCTAAGCGCCGGCCCTTTATCACTTTAACTTTACGATACCGGTTTTTGAACGAGAGTGTGGGATTTTCGAGGACGATTCGGCACGACCGAGACAAGTTGGCGTACTGCGAGGGTGTTTGGAGCATGCCTTCAGACTTTGAGCGGGTACCATGTGCGCTTACAGAGTGTCCAAAGGCAAAGACGATCTTGACGTCCAGCTTGCGAGTCCCGGTCCGGTCGTCTGCGGAGGCCACCGTTGTGCCGTTTGTAAACGGATGCCAATTGCACATAACTGTGTATGAATCTAATGGAGCACATTCTGTACATAAGCTTGTCCTGGCACAATCCACATTTTTTTTCTTTTTTTGTAATTTAACGAGACTGGATGTAGCATCGTACAAAGGAAAGCCGAGATCCCCAGAGCGGAATCTTGCTGTCAAAGCGGGCAAGGAGATGCTCTTGTATGTGCAATCAATGTGCAATAAAAATGCAGCGATTGTCCGACATTGTCCAATTGTTGAAGTCCTTTATTGCCAGGGCTCTCCGAGAGGTGGTAATGACTGCATCTTAGATTTTCGACGAGTATTGATCGTTGGTTGCAGTAAGACGGGCTTGAGAAGAATTATTGTTACAACAAGTCTGCTTGTTATAGTATTAATGATGCAAACATGCATTTACACGTGATATACACTGCACGACACTGTTGGCGCAAGCATGACTTCAGCGCTTTCTCGCATTTTACGTCGTAAGGGCACTGGTGGGCATAAAAATTTACCGCTTGGGTTAGTACCCCAATTGAGCACTTCCGACCACTGTACTAATAGTTTTTATGACCGTCCCAGAATATCTAGAGGAAAAGGAATAAAACTGGTGACGGCTTGTTCGTGCTAATGGTGTCAAAGAGTGTACCTCGTACAGAAGTCGGTGGTTTGTTCCAAACGTCTGTTGTAGCAGCTCCTTGGTATGAATGAGGATGTACTAGCAGGGGCTCTATGCTACATCGCGCAACCAAGGGACTGGGACAACGCCATCTGCTGCGATTGGTCAGCGGTGTGGTGCTGACCAATCGCAGCAGACGACATTGTCCCGGTCCCCTTGGTCCTGTGATGTAGCATGGGGCCTCTGGAGAGGTTTAGGAGCATCCGGAAGTTATTGAGGTGAATTGCCCAAACGAGTCGGAGAGTCTGACGTAAAGTTTGCTTAGGTTGCAGAAGCCGTTCTCATTTATCAACGTGGACGTTTCCTTTTCTTGAAATCTGCCGAAGGAATCGGACTAAATTGGACAAAATTAGATTTCAAAACGTAATTGCGCATACGTCCTAAAGGAGGAAGTGCTGCACTTTATTTCGATAAAATCAGGTTTTGTACTGAATAGGTTTGAAAGACTGCGGCGATCTATACGGAGGGCTGTCTTCCATCAAGTGACCGCTCTTTTTAGCTTCTCCTGACTGTCTCCGGGGTCGAGGAGGAGTCCTGTCTTGCCAAGACTTCTCCTAGAAGAAATAACCATGTTGTAGTTGGCATGAGTGGAACACAGCAGTTATTGCAAGGTTTGCAGACGCGAGAAGACTACCCCTGTGCTAATGCACGCTGCATCCTGTTGAGCAGTCGCGTAGCCAGGGTTTTGTTTCGGGGGGGGGCCCGACCATGACAAAATGCTATATGAGGGGGAGGGGAGAGGAGGTTCCAGCGAAAGGGAAGATTTCGGGGGGGGGGGGGGCGTGGGCCTCCCCCTCTCCCTGGCTACGTGCCTGCTGTTGAGTAAGCATACTCAATTGTTTCAACATGCACATCGTTACCAGTGGGGGCAACATACTTGGCCATCAAGCTGTTTTAAATATTTAATTGCGGTCACTTCTCAGAGATTCTTTGACATTGCAATAAAGAACACTGTGTAGCACTGTGCAATGGGAACGAAACAAAATGAGGTCGAGGTTACTTTAAAACTTTGCTGCCAGCAAAAACAAAACTATAGTTGATCCATTAAGGATTTTGGTCGCTAAAACAATTCATGCTAAAAATCTGTTTTGTCAGAAAACATTTTAAGCATTTCAGGTAACACGTCTTACCTTTAAAATTGGGTGAATATGTCCTAAAACCTAAAATATTGGTGTATTCCTTTGGCTTATGAATAGCGTAGTTGTATTTTAAAATTTCCAGCCTCTTCAAAATTTTTTACCATTTCAACTTCTTTAAGTGCTCTTCCCTTGTCATTGGGAGATTGTGGTAAAGCATGCCAATATAGCTTGTGGAGGTAGCATTGTTGGCATTGTTTTACCTTTTTTATATATGATGTGATTCCATGTTGTTCTAGACAACAGAGGAATCGATGCAGTTACTATGAAAGTGTATTACAAACGTGAAGAGGCGGAATCTGTGCTTTTAATGCTCCCAATCATTGTTGGTTTCAAGAATTCAGTTAGCTCTTGCAGGGAACATGTGATGGCCTTATCCTTTAACCATTCTGTCTAATACCCTTTCAGAAAATATTAATTTAGAGCCCAACAAGGAGTGCCATAATTTTTTCCAAGATGATTTTTTTATATCTTGCATAAATTAGCAAAATTTTATTTTAAACAGGCAATTCGCATTAAAATAAGACAAACATTTTCTCAAGTTTCAGGTGTCATATCTTGCTCTAAATCGGGACTTCTGGTGCGAGTACCACTGAAGTGCAGACGCTGAAGTTGATGGAATGCTTTCATCACTCCTGTCGCTGCCAATCAAACTATCGTCCTATTCCTAAAATCAGAAAGACTGAAGGATTTGTCTTCACATTTGTCTGAGCATTAATCCCCTTTAAAAAGGTTTTGCACCTTTCTGTCAGCTAAAGTGGACCTCCACGCCAAGGCCATGTTGTTTTAACATAAACGCTCACAAACGACTGTTTTTTTTCTTGGCTAAATGGAGTGTTCTTTCTCTGTCAAACAGCAAAACAAACGAGCAAACTACCCAACGTAAATGGAGCAACAGGGGTGGTTTTTCCATCTGCCAGAGCGCACGCTAAACCAGCGCTGAAACCGAAATGCAAGTCACACTCATGGCCGGGCTTCCGAAAGGGGTGGCACAAGTAACACAGGCAAGGGGTTAATTCAATTTTCAGAATTACACTTGGCTAAAATCAAAATGATTCTAGTGGTATAAAGAAGCAACAATTCATAAATGTCCACTTACCTTAACTCGAGTGCTTCTCAGAAACACATTTTCTCTTGTTTTTGGGAGGTTTGCTCACCGACTAATTCCAAAACTATTCCGAGCAACGACACAATCCATTTTCGAGAGTTCCCCCACTTGCCCAGACTGAAACCACTACATAGCTGCGGGGCTGCACTGAAAGTCTCTTTTCTAGGAGCTGACTCAACTAGGACAATTACTACTATCTCGGTCTCATGACCCTCCCCGATTCTTTCGACTTTGCTTATGAAAATAGTGGAGTGTATGGCTGTCAACGCTGGAATCACTTGAGGGCAAGCCAAATTTTGATTAGCGTTATAGTGCGTATTTGAAAAGCAGAGGTTGGCAATTCTGGGCACGTGCTTGATAGAAATGGCAAGCACTAAAGCTATATACGTTCCTCCCTATTTTTCTGGATTTTCGTAGTGTACCGAGGCCAGGTTCCCTAAAATGTTCCCCATCTTCCCAAATACTCCTCAGTTATCAGGGGGTGTCAAAAGTACCATGCTCAAAGACTCGAAGCATTGCGTTGCACAGAGCATGCAGCACATGTGGTTAGAGTGAGGAAAGAGAGGAATGGATTGACAATATGGGCATCCGAGGCCGTTAGAAGGGCAAAGCATGATACGATGCAAGACAAACAGCACAAGAGACGAAAAAGAATAGCGTCGTACATGCCAATCGCTTTAATGATACCCGAGACCACCGCCATAAGGCACCAAGGATGCACCGATCCAGAATTGTAAAAACAACGGGTGGGTCATGCCACCCGCCCTACCACCGCAGGAATTTCGCGAGTGCCAGTCAAAAAGAACATGCAAAAACCTCCGTGCGATTTTGACAGCAGCCCAACGCAGCGATATAGCTTAGTGATAAACCTGAACAGGTGCAAAGCTGTTTGACAAACGCGACCACCAAACCGACGACAACAGTCCAAGCATTCAACACGATTGGTTTACAGAGTAGGGAGGAAGACGGCCCTGGAGCAAATCAAATGTGCATACATTTCGTGCCCCGTATTAGTTGGCGACAGGTTAAGAATTCAGTAGAATATCCGCCTCCATTGCGAGATTTTGGCCTTTGATAACACTTCGTCGCATGCCCAGCCAAAACCCAGCGGAACGCTACAGGTGTGTGCTCTGGAGGCGGAACTTTTGCTGCATTCTTGGCATGTCACCGAACATAGTCGCTGATGAGACCAAAGTTCCAATTTTCATTTAGTCAATAGAAGTTGACGTGCATCATGCTGGTTATTTCATGCAAAACCATTCATGTTCACCTTGTCCAAAAAGAAAATAAAAAAGGGGGGGGGGGTTCATCTGATTTTACACATGTGTAAGTGAGAGTTACCAGACAGATGTGGGAACAAATACCTTTGAGACTTTGCTTTCCGTGTTGCTTTATTTTGAAATTGGTGTTTTGAACAATAGAAGCCAGGACTCTGGAAGGGGCGGGGGGGATTTCATTCATGCGTAAGGAACTTTTAGACAGAGCATCTTCCTGAGCTTTTCTATCGTATCGTAGAAATGCTCGAGGGAATCGCTTTGAACGACATAAAAGAAAAGAATTCGACACAGAAAGCAGCGAAAACCCAAATTCACTTTTGTGCCTTAACTAAACCATTCTACCTAATACCAATAGGTAGAACTCTGCGGTGATTGAGTCACCAACAAGACAATGTCAGGGAGGGGCTTTCAGTCTTCCTGCTTGCAGCATGAAGCCATTGCCACTGTCTTGGGCTCCTTCCACAAAGCCTTCCACTTTTTTCTACTTTAACAGAGTGAATGCTGGAGAGGAGGAAATCGTGAACCATATGGTGAGCAGAGAGCTTTGTGAGGGGAGCCTGTCCTGTTTTTCTTAACCTGCAAAAAACTTTAGCCTTCACAATACGGCAGAAAACCGCTGACTCTGATGATATACCAACCGACGACGAGCAGGTTTTCTTTTTCAACCTCAAAACAACAATAATAATGTCGTAAATAATCCCTGGAGAAGGGGAACAAGAGGGACGAAGGACAAACACAAATCTCCAAACACAGCTAAGTGACTGGAGAGCGACCGAAAAATCCGCCTTGTCCGGGTATCGAACCCGGGACCTCTCCATTACAGGTGCAGCGCTCTACCAACCGAGCTAACCAGGGGTTAGACGTCAGTAGAGCAAACGGGTTTTATCAGCTGCCAGCAGCTCAGTTGGTAGAGCGCTCCACCTGTAATGGAGATGTCCCGGGTTCGATACCCGGACCAGGCGGATTTTTCGGTCACTCACCAGTCACCTAGCTGTGTTTGGAGATTTGTTTGTCCTTTGTCCCCCTTGTTCCCCTTCTCCAGGGATTATTTACGTCATTCTTGTCCAGCTCGCTTGCACCTTTGCATTTAATTGCATTGTAAAAATAATAATGTGTCGTGTAGAAAAAAAAATTTATTGCAATGAGGTGACCAGGCAAGTTACATGAGCCAGGCAAGCATGGAGTGAACAACACGGGCTGCAGGGAACAGCCAAGCGGCAGGATGATCACACGCTCGACCGGTCAGGTGTTCTTTCTACGACCTATGTACAGTAGCTAGGGCAGGGCAAGGCCAGGCCTAGCTCTTGGGCCGGGACGAACTCTCGTCCAGGGGTTCGTACCCTTCATTCTCTATCTTGTCCTTGAACTTGAGGTACTCCCGCTTGCGATTGAAGTGCTTTACCTAAAGATGGAAGAAAAAATGAAATAAAAATAAAAACATCAAATTTTCATTGTGAGATGGACCGTTCAAACGTTTCCAGCGATAGCAAATAAATTCACAGCCAAACAATTTGTATGTTCGTTGGTTTGAGAAGTGAGTAAGATGTGTGCCATATCCACAAACACTGAAAAAGGCACGGGTCAGAAGCCCCTTATTGAAATGGCCTTATAAAAGACTGTCTTGCTTTAACACTGATTGCTAGACAAGCAATCGGAATAGGAATAACCTTGGAAAGCACAGAGAATGGCTGTGTTCCCCCTTTTGTTGTTGTTGTTTTTTTTACTGCAAAAGTAAACTATGCATGCTGAATGCTCATATTCTCCGCCCAAATGTACAGCTTGCGGGTCCAACCAGGTATCAAAGTTTCAGGAACAGTTATCTTATTCAAAAGTTATGCGGAGTGCAAGTTCGTCTGCTTCTTCTGCAGGGGTTGTGGTGACGTCAGAATGCCGAGCTCTGATTGAAGGACAGTGGGTAGACCTCAAAGCAAGCTGCCTTGAGGTCTACCCACTATCCTTCAATCGGAGCCAATCAGAGCTCGGCGTTCTGATGTCACCACAACCCCGCAAAACAAGCAGACGAACTTGCACTTCGCATAGGGGATTTTCTGAGAAATTCAACGGGGAAAAGGGCGACTGACGAATTAAGCTCTCGGATGCGTGGAGCTGTATGGCACAAGTTACTGAGAACGGGCCCCATTTTCCCTTTTAAATTTTTAGAAACTAGCTTGTAAATTTTGAATAAGGTAACGGTTAGTTCTTAAACTTTGGCACCTGGTCCTGACCGCTAGCGCTACATCTGGGTAGAGAATAAGCATGGTTTATTTTTGCAATGAATAAGAAGCTAGATCTTGGGCGGGAATAAGACACACTGTACGTGGCAATTCTGAAGAATGTATTACTGGTTTCCTGCTCAACTGTGCACTGTT
>JAZHYW010056859.1:0-20222 GCA_037355805.1 Ixodes ricinus
GATAAACAAAGAAATGATGCTGAACCTTTGCTTTTCACTTCCATAGACCATCACAGTTAATAACATGAAGGATACATTTAGTGATCGAAGTATTTAGAATTTCTTCGCTTCTTCACATGTCCTTTATTAGTTCAGCTTGAGGAATGTCGGCTTATTTTACTAACTGTTGTTTTGAGTTTCAGTGTTGGTGCTCCATAACCTTGGTGGCCAGTCATTCGCTCTACCCATGTAGGCACGTATCTTTTATAGTTTAGCTTTGACTACAACATTTTATTTGCTTGGTTAGGTGGCCTGATTTGCTAGAGGCATGCAACTTGCAGAGTAATGGCTTTCTTGCTAAATATTCTAATCAAATGCTGTTGTTTTTGTTTTTTCAGCCGGGAAACGCACAAGATAGCTGGTGAGACAGCGTTGCCGAAGGGGTCAGGAGGACAAGAACTCCTGTCTTCATGAATAGCTGCGGCAGCCGCGCCTTTGAGGAGTTTGTCTCGGGCCTGGGCTGGGAGGGTGAGGTTCAACAGAGCTACTGGGAACCTTGGGTACCCGGAGCCAAATCCAGTCATCTTCATCTGGCAGTCTCCGGTGATTTTTAGGCACTGTGCCTAGAATACAGCCCTCCTATAGCAGCTCGCAGCCCACAACTCCCTGGGGAGTCATCCCAGGGAAGTTTTCTCCATAGTGAGCTGCCTTAGGGAGGTTCCTCTCCCTAGAGAGTCACCCTAGGGAAGTTCTTTCCTGGTTGAGCCTTTCTAAGGTCACGTCAGGCGGGGCAGTTGCACCGTAGCAACTTGATGTCAGTAACAGCAAATCAACACGGACCGCCACGTTCACATGCAGCAACCGAATTGCTACGACTTGCCATTATCATCGACTAAATTTCCTTTTTCTTGCACTATTTAGATGCACAGTTACATGCTATGAACATGTGTTTACATCTTTAAATGGCATTGAGAGTACTAACTCATAGTTTCTGAAACTGTTTATTCCCAAAACGACCCATTTCAAAACCAGAACAGAGTCTCGAGTTGTCATCATCACCGTCGCTAGGGGTGTCACGTGAAAATGTTGCGTCCCTGACTGGTCTTGCTGCTGCTGCTTTGGCTGTCTCCGAAGTTGTCCGAGTGGCTGATCCGCTTTGGAGCCGGACCTGATCTCAGCAATTGTGTGCCGATTGAGAGAAAGCTAGAGAACAGCCTTGCCAGCAACCCCAAAATTGCTGGGAAGGTTGCCCTGTCTTAGGGCGGGCCTCTCAGTAACTTGACATCACAACACCAACAACACGGGCTGCCCGCGTACCACACGCAGCAACCAATTGCCGCAATTTGCCATCATCATCATTAATTTGATTTTTCTTGCACTATTTAGACACACAGTTACGCAGCCATAAACATGTTTTTATGCATTTAAATGGCATTGAGAATAGACCCTTTCCGAAATTCAGTCTGGCCACTTTGATCACTATCATCATCATCTGAAAAATGGCATATGTGCCATACCAATGGCGGCTTTCTATTTACTGATGAAGGAACATGTTGAAGATACTCCTAAGCTGAGGATTCGAGGCCTATACATTCTAGACGTTAGCACGTTGCGAAGCCGGAATTGAATGAAAGCGCTGCGTAAGCATTCATTTCTCTAATTCGGGCCCAGTGAACCTGTTAGTGGCACAAAATCGACTTCGAAACCCCTTGACTTATAGAACTTTATCAAGGCGTCTGTCTGGGCTGGCGCTTCGTTCTGACTGGTTGCGTCTTTGTGGGAATCGACACTGGAAGAGATGATCCAGAAAAACCTGTATAGCGAAGAGTTTATTCTCGTCTGCCGTTGACATGCAAAAGTGACGGTGCCCGATAAAATACTGCAGGCTACGGGTTCATTGCCGCCATTCGTATGGCAAAAGTTAAACTGCCATTTCAGCCACCAGATGGCACTGAATTTCAGAAGTGTCTATATACTAGCTCATGTTTCTGAAACAGTTTGTTTCCAAAATCTATTAATTTCAAACCAGGACCAAGACATTAGCTGTCATCATCACCGACGCAGGGTATCACGGGAAAATATTGCGCCTCCTATTGGCTGCTGCCGCTCAAGCGCCTTCAAATTGCTCCGGAGTTGCTCACTTGTTTTGAGCTCGGACCCGGTCCCAGCTATTTAGCCGATCTAGGGAAAGCTATAGAACAACTCGCCAACAACCCCAAAATTGCTGAGAAAGCGCTCCGTCTGAAACGGACTTAAAAGCACTGAGGCCCCAGAGAGTCGTTTGTTCCTCCTGGGGAGGAAACCAGACTCCCCAATCTGTGCCGCTTTGTGTCAAGTGATTTTCTCAAAGGTGCACGTGTGTGTGTGTGTAAAGTTTATGTGCTCTGCTGAGTCGCTGGATGCTGCACTATTTTGAAGTGCAGTATGGTGTGAATGGGAGGGTGTTTTAACCTGGTTTACAGAATGACTCGCAGTTTGCAGCAGAACGCGAATAATTAACTGTAATTTGACTGTCTACTGCAGATTGACCTCGAGATGCACACGGGCTACAACGGTGGACTGGAGGCCAACCGCAGCACGGGCAGCACGGCGCCTTACTGCGCCACCTCTTTCATGGAGGTGGTGTTTCACGCGTCAACCGAATTCCCGCGCCATTGAGAAGGATTCCGTCACCAAAAAGGTGGGCCCGAGGTTGACCTCTGCTTGCCTTTTATTTGATAATGAATCCTGTGAGGGTGGCCTCTGCCTTCCCCGTATTGCTGCTGCCGTGTTGCCGGAAGGTCGACGCACAAAAGGTGTCACTTTGCCCTCGATGGCGAAGCGTGGCAAGGTTGCCCCGCTTTGGTCTTCTTGGTATTACATCACTGTACTGCCGGGAGACGCCATGCTGGAGCTCATAAAACCCTGAAAAGAGAAAAAAACATTTTAATGCTGAACAGCATTCTCTGGATACTTCACTTTTCGCACTGGCGTATCTGTCTATCTATGTATCTATCTATTCGGCTATCTAACCTCTTACGCCGCGGGTCGATAAACAAATGAAATAGACCGGCACCGGGCTGGGATCTCGAACCTGCGGGACCCTTTGATCAGCTGTGGCAGACGCGCTAACCACAGAGCTATGAAGGCAGTCATTCAACGCACTCTAAACGGTTGTTTATATCTTTACCATAGGACGCGCTTAAGCTGCACACTGCGCGCCGTCAGCTGCACGAGGTGCTCATTCCGTCTCCGTAAGGCTGCACGGCCGCTAGCTCACCCTCTCCCGCGCTCGGGAGAGGGTGATGTAGCGGCCGTGCTCAGCCTCACGAGAGCGGAATGAGCCCTCGTGCATGGAACGCGCGCGCACCGGTAGCTGTGACAGCGCTGTAAAGCGTCGTCCTATGGTAAAGATATAAACAACCGTTTAGAGTACCGTTGGTTGAGACTAGCTGAGACGCCAGAAAGTCTGGTCGGTAACCATTTTGAGTGTTTGTGCGTATGGCGCGTGCTTTGCTCGCCTTCCTAAGTGACACAAACGCACGTGCAGGGCTGCGGAGATCGTGCGCAGGGGCTGTGAAAGTGTCAACAAATTTAGAATCGCCTCAAGAGTGGGCTGGCGTATCTAGAGTGTGCCGGCCACCTGACGAACGCGCATAACTCCGCACCGTTTGATGCTATTCGCATTAACGTAGATAATCATTCCCAAAGGATGAGTTCTGCTGATTTTTTTAAAATTAATCTGATTGGGTACATTAAACAAGGCAAATTATTTAACGCTGAAAAAAAAGTTTGGAGCAGTATTGTTTGTTGAAGGAGATTTATTTGAAATTCTGCAGCAAAGTCCGTACGTCACGGTCTGGAATCAGTACGCCTCTCCACCTCAAGCGAGATGGTCATACACTCTCTCCACCTCAGCGTGATGGCCAGCAGTCCATCCTCTCCTCCACGTGTCCGAAATGCTGAGAGAAAAAACAAGTGGAAAGGAGGTGACCACCAACCAAATGCAGCTGCCTCGCGGCCATCAAACATTGCTCAAAAAAAATTTTTTTTCTCGCGCACTATTAATTTATTGACACGCGTGTCCCAACCAGTATTGTTTAATAATTTTTTTTTAAATTTTTCACAAGCCTCCTTTTTTTAAACGTTGAAATTTTTTAAAACAGTCTTGTTGGGAGACAGCGTCGTCCAAAAAATTGAATTCTCTATGCCGAAAAAAATATTTTTTAGAGCAATAATGATGGCGCGAGACACAATTTGGTGCGAGTAGTCGTCTCCTTTCTTCACTCTGTCTTTCTGTTCCTTGTGTTTCCTGCACGTGTAGAGAGGTGGATCGTATTCGCTCCACGCGTTGAGGTGGAAGGACCAAAATGACCATTTTGACTTGAAGCGGACTACACCATTCAGTAGATTCGTCATGGACTTTCAGCGCAGAATTCCAAAATAAATTCCCTATGCCGTCAATGTTGCGCTAAAAATATATATATTTTTTTTCATGTAAAATTTATTTCTTAGACACGCGTGTCCCAATCGGACTTTAAAAAGATTTTTTTTCTTTTCAGAGCCCTTTAGAACCTGTTTACACACCTGTGTTTGCTTACAACCGAGTCCTTGTGATCTCTACGATGAAAGAACACACCAACATGCTGATGCCATCTATGAGCGACCCTGGAACTTCGTTTCACTTTAGCTGGGGAAGTTGAGTTCTCTTGAGAGAAAGACTACGGTGACTCTGTTTTGTTTCTAGAGCAAGTAAATATACGGGTCATAGAAAGACATTGCTTTAAAAAGGCAGTGTCGCCTTATCCCTTTGGATTAAACATGCTGTCTAAATTTCTGCACTTCAGTTGCTGTTGAAGTGTAATAGTATTTCATTCTACATACATGTTTTAAGTGCAGTCTTTTACCTCCTGTGCTTAACGGCGTAAGTGTATCTCTAGACTAAATTAAGACAGCTGCTGATATTACAGAGATTCATATTGTAATATCAGTTGTATACATAGCTTGTTTGTTTCATTTTCTTAAATTATATCATGCAGTTTATGCATATGTTTGTTTGTTTGTTTCATTGATATATTGTTGCTTACTATATATCTTGTCTTCTCGGCAATGCGTACCCAACAAAGTCATCCACGGTGCAAACGCCTTACTAAGAAGATGGCTCTGACCTGAAAACCAGTGACTTCACATCTTAAAAGCAGCCATTTCTTAATTGTGTTTGGTATGTTGTAAGTGTATGTAATATTCTTAGAAAATTTTGTGGAAAAGTCATTGTTATAATAGGGTCTGTTACGCGGGTTATTAATTAATTGCCTCCGTCTCTCGAGACTGGAATTCTCTTTCCATGGTTTCCGACAAACGTCAAGGCGGTGCCGACAGTGCAGCCCCATCACGTTCTAATGGCATTTATTTATTTATTAATCTTTTTCCCCCAGCTCGCGTCTATCCTTGCGCGCCACTGAGGTGCACATAGTGTGGTCGGAGCACACGCGGGATTACCGCCGGGGCATCATCCCCACCGAGTTCTGCGATGTGCTCATCGTCATCTACCCCCTCGGAAACTGGCTCTGCACCGGATACAGATCAACCCCAAGCCGGAGGTGCGACGTTGCATTCCTTTTTCCGCCGTTACTTTGCAGCATCCTTGTCTCGAAGCCGTGATGCTGGGAGTCTGGCGGTGAAATCTGCGGTGCCGATTTGACTAAAAACGCGATAGACAGTCGGTAGCTCGGTTGTCGACTGCTCGCATTCAACTCTTACACGTTCGTGGAGTTACGCCGATACACGGCGGCGAGGAGCGAACCACGAAGACGGCTAGGAGACCGTCGGCGTCGGTGGTCGATTGGACGTGTTTGACGTGGACGCAAAGTTCAGTTTGGCTCGGTGCAGCAATTGGCTGACACCCCTCAAGTGACAAACATGTTATACCTTTTATTAGAATCGTTTCAGATGGAAGTTCAAGGCCTTTGTCTTTAATCACCCGAGACTGGGTGGAGAAGGAGAAGAATCCTAAGTGGAATGCCTTCTTTTTTGATTTGTGAAGAGGTGCTTTGTTATTTCGGCAGTTCCATTTATAATGGGAACGTTTATTATGGGCACGATCAAGGTACCGTACAAGCAACTTAGCAGGTTTTACATGAACCTTGGCTGACAATCGGAATGATCGCCATTTTAATGCGAATAGCATTCTTTGGATACTTCACGCACTTTTCGTCTATGTCATCTATCTATCTATCTATCTATCTATCTATCTGGCTATCTAACCTCTTACGCCGCGGGTCGATAAATAAATAAAAAAGACCGGCGCCGGCGGGATTCGAACCGTTGACCCTTTGATCAGCAGGCAGACGCGCTAACCACAGAGCTATGAAGGCAGTCATTCACGCACTCTAAACACTTGTTTATATCTTTACCATCGCGCGTTCCATGCACGAGGGCTCATTCCGCTCTCGTGAGGCTTAGCACGGCCCCTAGCTCACCCTCTCCCGCGCTCGGGAGAGGGTGATGTAGCGGCCGTACTCAGCCTCACGAGAGCGGAATGAGCCCTCGTGCATGAACGCAGCCTCCACCGTAGCTGTGACAGCGCTGTAAAGCGCGTCCTATGGTAAAGATATAAACAACCGTTTAGAGTACCGTTGGTTGAGACTAGCTGAGACGCCAGAAAGTCTGGTCGGTACCATTTTGAGTGTTTGTGCGTATGGCGCGTGCTTTGCTCGCCTTCCTAAGTGACACAAACGCACGTGCTGGGCTGCGGAGATCGTGCGCAGGGCTGTGAAAGTGTCAACAAATTTAGAATCGCCTCAAGAGTGGGCTGGCGTATCTAGAGTGTGCCGGCCACCTGACGAACGCGCATAACTCCGCACCGTTTGATGCTATTCGCATTAACGTAGATAATCATTCCCAAAGGATGGGTTCTGCTGATTTTTGTTTTAAGTTGGCGTTTCTTTTCTGGGGTTCCCCTACGCTTATGTTCATCCCAAGCAATTTCACCCGAGCCTAGCTGCGCTTGGTAGCCAGCTTACCTAACCCTTCTTTTGCCACGAAAATTGATGCGACAATAGTCTTTCTATTGACGCATGTCTGACCATGCAGGTGCCATTCTTCGGACCCCTGTTCGACGGTGCTATTGTGGACCACGTCGTTCTGCCGAGGCTGGTCAGGGCGACTGCCATCAATGCGGGAGCGGGCAGTCAACTCGCTCAAGCCCATGTTCCGCACATAGTATCCTTTTTCCCAAGCAGGTTCTGTTACTGGGAAACATGTGAAGACGAACGAGCAAACAAAAAAACCTTTAGTCTCTACCATAAAGTATGCTAAACAGTGAACTAAGCACTTAACAAGAAAAATCAGAAATAGATGAAATTTTTAGCTAGGCAGACGGAGGAACAGTGATCCTAGTGCTTGGCTAAGTAAAAGAAAGCCAAGAAACCACTGAGCCAAGCAGACAAGTGGGCAGGGAGCAAGGTGCTTGGCTAAGTAACTCAGTAAGGAATTGCTAACTACACTCATTGTCAACTCAAGGAAAAAGCAAGTTTTGCCCATTTTTATACACTGCATGAAGTAGTTCATGCAAGATTTGGTTGTCAGGGGAAGAAGCAATGTTTTTGGCGTTTGAAACATGTACGGCTTGATAAGGTAACATATATCTAATGTAAAATCCGTTGCATATAACTTAATTCTTCACAAAAAGGGAGAGATTATAGTAATGCTCTGCAAGGTGCCAAACTTTTTTTACCTACGGTTCTTGAGGTGAAGACGGGCGTAGTGGAGTGCTCACTAGTAGCAGCTTGTGGGGAGGTGCTTTCCTCAGGAGCTCGAGAGTAGGCGTAACATTCTGGGCCTCCGTCCAAAACTGATGACTGTGTGTTCTCTCAGAATAGCATAGGAGGACTTTGCTATTCCTCTCATCGCTGGGTAGTTGGAAAAGTTGAGTGGGGTGGTGAATCCAGGAGTGAAGTGGAGAGTAATGAAGGTGGTAAACTCACTAACGAAGTAAAGAATATAAATTTGGCACAGAGAACGGCAGGACACCTTTTCTGGAACACCCAGACTTCAGCATGTGCCTGTTGCCCTTTGCTGCGCTTTGCTGTGTATGTGCGCTTGAGGCTCAACAGGCGCTGAAGCCTCCTAATATCACGACTCATGCTGTCACGTAAGACGTCGGCAGGAAAGCTAGGAATGTGGCCGAGACCTTGAGCGTGGGGACACTTCGGTCTGATGCGGGAGCCCAAGCGGGTTTTAGTCGCGTGCTCGAGGCGCTTCCTGAGCTGCTTGCCACGCCAGCTCACGAGCAGCGAGCTCAAGCCCTGGAGACGGTTGTGCAGAACTACAAGGAGCCAACGTCGTTCGAGGAGTTTGCCTCCAAGGTGCTGGCACCGGCTCCGGCCAAGAGCCCCCTCCAGCTCCGCAGATCGGGTGAGTCGTCGATCTGTGAAGCGTTCAATGGATGCTATGGCGATTGCGGGTGTAGTGTGATAACTGCGAGTTTTGTAGATTGAAGCGAGAACTAAAAGAAGAGAGGGAGAGAAATATGACTTCTGGCGTCGTGCGAAGAGTTGCTCAACGAGGTCCGGATCGAGCGTCGGCAGTGTCGGTCGTTCTTGTGCCTTCACTGGTCGCAGTTTCCGACATTACCGGTCTGTCCCATCATTGAAATGAAAGTGAAGGCTAGTTTGCTTAGATCCTTTTATTTCACTGTGGTCCAATGCGTGGAGCGTAAGGTCACGTTGCGCAACTGATTTAATTCCAAAGACTGAGCGTCATTTCTTTGCGTCTCCCCGTCGGCAGCCGGACCGGCCGGAGCAGAGGGGCGGTTCTCCGTCGATGGGATCGACGTTGGCGGCGGCGCTGCTGGACAGTGACAGCGGTTCCTCCCCGCACCTCCACCACCACTTTCCTCGCCCTCGACCGGCCACGGTGTCCACTTCCGCTGGCGAGCAGGGCTCTTTTCCATTCACAGGTGAGCGTGCGGCGGACACGCATTTCAATTGGTTGCGCGGTTAGAACTGTTCGTAGCACCTGGGCCTAATGCTGCCACGCACGGCATTAAGAGAGCATCTGGCAAGTGAAATTCTGCAAATACTCCGAAGCTTTCAGACGTCAAAGACACTCTATATTCAGTTCAGGCTTCAAATTTAACAGGACTAGTATTCGGAGGCTTTAAAGTTCCAGAAGTATTTCAAAGTTTCACAATGCCGCAAAACGTATCTTCAGTCAGAAAACGGGAAACGACACGCAAAAGATGGACATGAGCGGCAAAGAGCTGTACGGTACAGTTTTTATATGGTTAACATTTGTTTTTTGCAGAACCGTTATTTGAAAGTGGGGTCAACCTATAGCTCTTAACAAGAAATCAGAGTTCAAACTTTCCTAGTTAACCGAGATGCTCCGCCGCAGTGCACCGATGCAAAGCAGTAAAATACTGCCCCATTGTACTCGGCTTCGATGAACCACGTCGCTGCGCTGCGGGAAAGCAGACCTGCCTAAGCCCTCCCACCACCAGCACATGCATGTCCCGACTTCTAGAACACGCATCGTGGTCGAGTTCACCTTTTGAGAAAGTCTTTTTTATCACGGTTTTGCCTCGTACACGGAGTTTGAATGAATTAGTATTAGCTCAGCTACCGTGTTTTGTTACTTCGAAAACCGTGCGCTCGGTTTTCTCACCCAAACGCCGTTTCCGTCTCCTTACAGATCAACAAGCCATGTCTGCGTCACAGAGCCACAGTTCGCCGCCTCGTACCGAATTGACTCTGTCGTGGGCACCCTTCAGTTCTTCACCCTGTTCCGATTTTCCCGCTTACACACGAACGACTGATTGTTTTTTTTTCTTTTTGTTTGTTGTTATCGGGGTCGACACGCCTGTCCTGTAGTAGAGATCGGCGTGTCCGCACTTCGCCAAGGCCATTGTTGTTAATCCTGTTACTGCGGCCGTCTACTCCTCTGTTGACGGCAGCAAGTTTAGTGTTTTTCTGGCTCGAGCCCTCGAGGCCTGCTGTGCGTCCACTAGAATGGCGCGAGTCTTCTGTTTCTCTTCTGGAAAAGGGCGTCGAATGCTCCTTCGTACGTGGAACTGTGATCGTCGGAGCTTCGGTTTTTGTCGACGGGTTATTTTGGTGCGGCATAAGTGTTATATGTTTGGTGGACAAAGGAGTGGAAGGGTGCTATGCTCATGGTGCTGTTTCTGCTGAATCTTCTCTTCCTTCCTTCTTATTTTTTTTTGCGTACATGTGCGTGTTTGTGTACATGTGTTAAGTTATTTAGATTGAGCACGAAGGTTTCCTCTTCGGTCCTTCGCATTTTCTTCCCGCAATTCGGCATGTCGAGGAACGGTGGAGCGCGACGTCGTGTAACCGAGGCATTGTAGACCGTGTCCTTATGGGGATCATTTCTATGCTAGTAGTCACATACTAGTGTCACACATTCAGATCAGTTATGTGCTCTCTTGCTTTGCTTAAAGGGGTATTTTCGTTCTTTTATCATTTGAGGTCTTGCTTATTGCTGACAGAGATTGTTGCATATTCTTGTGTTTGGTCTGCCCTAAGCCTAAGGCTTTTTCTTCTCTTTCCTGTTGTCTAGTTGGTTAACGCGACACTCCTTTGCTTTTAGCCTCGCATCAGAGGCTCGTTTGGGCCTCACGAACGATCGGGACAGATTTCTTTTGCCTTCTATGCTCTGTTTTGCATCAAGTCCAACTGCAGCCAAAGCTGCGTTTGGTCTTGATGGAGTCAATCCAGTAGCAGCAAAAGTGCATTTTCACGTCGTCAGTCGTCTTTGTACATCTGCTATCACCAGGTATAAAACAGTCACATGCAGAAATAAGTGCTGGATTACAACGTGTTCACTGTGCATGATTAATTTGGCAGCTGATGGCAAACGCTAGTCATGTGCGAATAGTGGATTTCCAGTTTGAAGTGAATAGTAGTTTAGGCCGAATATTTTCAAATCGAATATCAAGTAGTTTCTCTGAGACTTCCACAACTGTTGCACCATGCTTAAACGGAAACCCAGCTAAACTCATGAAAATGGTTCCCAAGCTTCTCCTTGTCCATTTATGAGCTCATTTTCGTCCCACTATATTTATAGGCTGTGACCTCAAAAAGTCTGGTTCCTTGGGATAGCAAGTAAACAACGTATTCAACGTGAAATTAAACCTATAGAGCTGCCCAGTTATACCTAATTGAGTAGATTTATAAATCTTGCTATATGCAAACATTCTTTACTCAATCTCATATTTAAAAAAAACAAAGAAAAAAACATTTGTGATTGATTAAAGTAGGTTGTTGGGGCATCTCTGCCTAACGTATACTCTTTCATGACAGCCACAGTTTAATTTTGAAAATTTTGCTGCAATGTAGGTGTCAACGTCCACAAAGTTCCTGTTTCCTTTTAAATACACCAGGTGCATGTGTGCACCATCCCAATCGGGTATGCCTTTCTCCCAAACATGCGACTGCGACATTTGTACCTTTCGAAGAGCTCGTCGTGGCGGGTTACCTTATTGAGCGCGCTTCTTACTGAGCACCGGTGCACTGCGGAGAAGCAAGACCCGCGGGGCTCGCTTTTGCAGGTGTTGCTTCTCCGCGGTGCACCCGTGCTCTGTGAGAAGCGTGCTCGATGACGCTAACCCTCCGCGATCAGCACTTTGAAAAATATGAATATTGAGATTCATCTTGAAGCAAGTATCGAATAGCGTATTATTCGAAACCATTCGAAATTTCGAATATATGCAACAACACTGGCAATGCACAAAGACAGCGAGCGCCACGACGACGCTCTTTTGGCGCTGCTTGATTGTCTCCGTCGGATCCTGGCATTCACTGCGGTCATACTTAACGCCAAACGGAGTATAGTTTTAGTATCGAGACACGCGAGTCGATTTGTTTCCCTCCTTTATTTTATGTGTTGCCATTATCTGACATATAGTATTACATACTCAATCCAGAAGAACACGAAAAGGGGCCAAGTTTGTGTGCGTTTCTAGCGTCCGTGTATTTTGGCAGGACTGCCACCGTGCACAGAGCACCAGTTCTGTACAGCACCGTCGGGTGTACTTAACACACCGCAGTCGTGGGAACGTCGCGAGCGCTTTTGGCGTACGACGACCACTGTACATAACGTAGATGCGGCTCGTCCGCCGCGAGCAACGTCGGATCCACTTGCACGGTTGTTTCAACCCTTCGGAGGAAGACGTTTGTGCGAGCTCGCCGACGACAGACGTATTTTTCGCGTCTCACCGTTCTTTTAATGTGCGGACAAGCCTCGTTCGTGCGTTCACGGAGCACCGCACGCTCTTCCCCCAAGGGTGCGAGTTCGAACTCCAATCTCCCTGAGCCGCGTCTTTCAGAAGGAGCGAACGAGATGGTCCCAGAGTTGCCAGCTCGTTCAATTTGGATCGCGTGGCGTGCGGGTTAAGCAGTCCGCACGTTTGTCTGGAACACCTCTCCTAAAGAGGTGCCGTTCTTTGACGCGAGCTTAAGGAGATGTATTCCTTGCGGTGGACGGTTTCTCTTTTCCATACTGTACATATGTACTTAAAGCCCCGACGTTCTAAGCGCCGGCCCTTTATCACTTTAACTTTACGATACCGGTTTTTGAACGAGAGTGTGGGATTTTCGAGGACGATTCGGCACGACCGAGACAAGTTGGCGTACTGCGAGGGTGTTTGGAGCATGCCTTCAGACTTTGAGCGGGTACCATGTGCGCTTACAGAGTGTCCAAAGGCAAAGACGATCTTGACGTCCAGCTTGCGAGTCCCGGTCCGGTCGTCTGCGGAGGCCACCGTTGTGCCGTTTGTAAACGGATGCCAATTGCACATAACTGTGTATGAATCTAATGGAGCACATTCTGTACATAAGCTTGTCCTGGCACAATCCACATTTTTTTTCTTTTTTTGTAATTTAACGAGACTGGATGTAGCATCGTACAAAGGAAAGCCGAGATCCCCAGAGCGGAATCTTGCTGTCAAAGCGGGCAAGGAGATGCTCTTGTATGTGCAATCAATGTGCAATAAAAATGCAGCGATTGTCCGACATTGTCCAATTGTTGAAGTCCTTTATTGCCAGGGCTCTCCGAGAGGTGGTAATGACTGCATCTTAGATTTTCGACGAGTATTGATCGTTGGTTGCAGTAAGACGGGCTTGAGAAGAATTATTGTTACAACAAGTCTGCTTGTTATAGTATTAATGATGCAAACATGCATTTACACGTGATATACACTGCACGACACTGTTGGCGCAAGCATGACTTCAGCGCTTTCTCGCATTTTACGTCGTAAGGGCACTGGTGGGCATAAAAATTTACCGCTTGGGTTAGTACCCCAATTGAGCACTTCCGACCACTGTACTAATAGTTTTTATGACCGTCCCAGAATATCTAGAGGAAAAGGAATAAAACTGGTGACGGCTTGTTCGTGCTAATGGTGTCAAAGAGTGTACCTCGTACAGAAGTCGGTGGTTTGTTCCAAACGTCTGTTGTAGCAGCTCCTTGGTATGAATGAGGATGTACTAGCAGGGGCTCTATGCTACATCGCGCAACCAAGGGACTGGGACAACGCCATCTGCTGCGATTGGTCAGCGGTGTGGTGCTGACCAATCGCAGCAGACGACATTGTCCCGGTCCCCTTGGTCCTGTGATGTAGCATGGGGCCTCTGGAGAGGTTTAGGAGCATCCGGAAGTTATTGAGGTGAATTGCCCAAACGAGTCGGAGAGTCTGACGTAAAGTTTGCTTAGGTTGCAGAAGCCGTTCTCATTTATCAACGTGGACGTTTCCTTTTCTTGAAATCTGCCGAAGGAATCGGACTAAATTGGACAAAATTAGATTTCAAAACGTAATTGCGCATACGTCCTAAAGGAGGAAGTGCTGCACTTTATTTCGATAAAATCAGGTTTTGTACTGAATAGGTTTGAAAGACTGCGGCGATCTATACGGAGGGCTGTCTTCCATCAAGTGACCGCTCTTTTTAGCTTCTCCTGACTGTCTCCGGGGTCGAGGAGGAGTCCTGTCTTGCCAAGACTTCTCCTAGAAGAAATAACCATGTTGTAGTTGGCATGAGTGGAACACAGCAGTTATTGCAAGGTTTGCAGACGCGAGAAGACTACCCCTGTGCTAATGCACGCTGCATCCTGTTGAGCAGTCGCGTAGCCAGGGTTTTGTTTCGGGGGGGGGCCCGACCATGACAAAATGCTATATGAGGGGGAGGGGAGAGGAGGTTCCAGCGAAAGGGAAGATTTCGGGGGGGGGGGGGGCGTGGGCCTCCCCCTCTCCCTGGCTACGTGCCTGCTGTTGAGTAAGCATACTCAATTGTTTCAACATGCACATCGTTACCAGTGGGGGCAACATACTTGGCCATCAAGCTGTTTTAAATATTTAATTGCGGTCACTTCTCAGAGATTCTTTGACATTGCAATAAAGAACACTGTGTAGCACTGTGCAATGGGAACGAAACAAAATGAGGTCGAGGTTACTTTAAAACTTTGCTGCCAGCAAAAACAAAACTATAGTTGATCCATTAAGGATTTTGGTCGCTAAAACAATTCATGCTAAAAATCTGTTTTGTCAGAAAACATTTTAAGCATTTCAGGTAACACGTCTTACCTTTAAAATTGGGTGAATATGTCCTAAAACCTAAAATATTGGTGTATTCCTTTGGCTTATGAATAGCGTAGTTGTATTTTAAAATTTCCAGCCTCTTCAAAATTTTTTACCATTTCAACTTCTTTAAGTGCTCTTCCCTTGTCATTGGGAGATTGTGGTAAAGCATGCCAATATAGCTTGTGGAGGTAGCATTGTTGGCATTGTTTTACCTTTTTTATATATGATGTGATTCCATGTTGTTCTAGACAACAGAGGAATCGATGCAGTTACTATGAAAGTGTATTACAAACGTGAAGAGGCGGAATCTGTGCTTTTAATGCTCCCAATCATTGTTGGTTTCAAGAATTCAGTTAGCTCTTGCAGGGAACATGTGATGGCCTTATCCTTTAACCATTCTGTCTAATACCCTTTCAGAAAATATTAATTTAGAGCCCAACAAGGAGTGCCATAATTTTTTCCAAGATGATTTTTTTATATCTTGCATAAATTAGCAAAATTTTATTTTAAACAGGCAATTCGCATTAAAATAAGACAAACATTTTCTCAAGTTTCAGGTGTCATATCTTGCTCTAAATCGGGACTTCTGGTGCGAGTACCACTGAAGTGCAGACGCTGAAGTTGATGGAATGCTTTCATCACTCCTGTCGCTGCCAATCAAACTATCGTCCTATTCCTAAAATCAGAAAGACTGAAGGATTTGTCTTCACATTTGTCTGAGCATTAATCCCCTTTAAAAAGGTTTTGCACCTTTCTGTCAGCTAAAGTGGACCTCCACGCCAAGGCCATGTTGTTTTAACATAAACGCTCACAAACGACTGTTTTTTTTCTTGGCTAAATGGAGTGTTCTTTCTCTGTCAAACAGCAAAACAAACGAGCAAACTACCCAACGTAAATGGAGCAACAGGGGTGGTTTTTCCATCTGCCAGAGCGCACGCTAAACCAGCGCTGAAACCGAAATGCAAGTCACACTCATGGCCGGGCTTCCGAAAGGGGTGGCACAAGTAACACAGGCAAGGGGTTAATTCAATTTTCAGAATTACACTTGGCTAAAATCAAAATGATTCTAGTGGTATAAAGAAGCAACAATTCATAAATGTCCACTTACCTTAACTCGAGTGCTTCTCAGAAACACATTTTCTCTTGTTTTTGGGAGGTTTGCTCACCGACTAATTCCAAAACTATTCCGAGCAACGACACAATCCATTTTCGAGAGTTCCCCCACTTGCCCAGACTGAAACCACTACATAGCTGCGGGGCTGCACTGAAAGTCTCTTTTCTAGGAGCTGACTCAACTAGGACAATTACTACTATCTCGGTCTCATGACCCTCCCCGATTCTTTCGACTTTGCTTATGAAAATAGTGGAGTGTATGGCTGTCAACGCTGGAATCACTTGAGGGCAAGCCAAATTTTGATTAGCGTTATAGTGCGTATTTGAAAAGCAGAGGTTGGCAATTCTGGGCACGTGCTTGATAGAAATGGCAAGCACTAAAGCTATATACGTTCCTCCCTATTTTTCTGGATTTTCGTAGTGTACCGAGGCCAGGTTCCCTAAAATGTTCCCCATCTTCCCAAATACTCCTCAGTTATCAGGGGGTGTCAAAAGTACCATGCTCAAAGACTCGAAGCATTGCGTTGCACAGAGCATGCAGCACATGTGGTTAGAGTGAGGAAAGAGAGGAATGGATTGACAATATGGGCATCCGAGGCCGTTAGAAGGGCAAAGCATGATACGATGCAAGACAAACAGCACAAGAGACGAAAAAGAATAGCGTCGTACATGCCAATCGCTTTAATGATACCCGAGACCACCGCCATAAGGCACCAAGGATGCACCGATCCAGAATTGTAAAAACAACGGGTGGGTCATGCCACCCGCCCTACCACCGCAGGAATTTCGCGAGTGCCAGTCAAAAAGAACATGCAAAAACCTCCGTGCGATTTTGACAGCAGCCCAACGCAGCGATATAGCTTAGTGATAAACCTGAACAGGTGCAAAGCTGTTTGACAAACGCGACCACCAAACCGACGACAACAGTCCAAGCATTCAACACGATTGGTTTACAGAGTAGGGAGGAAGACGGCCCTGGAGCAAATCAAATGTGCATACATTTCGTGCCCCGTATTAGTTGGCGACAGGTTAAGAATTCAGTAGAATATCCGCCTCCATTGCGAGATTTTGGCCTTTGATAACACTTCGTCGCATGCCCAGCCAAAACCCAGCGGAACGCTACAGGTGTGTGCTCTGGAGGCGGAACTTTTGCTGCATTCTTGGCATGTCACCGAACATAGTCGCTGATGAGACCAAAGTTCCAATTTTCATTTAGTCAATAGAAGTTGACGTGCATCATGCTGGTTATTTCATGCAAAACCATTCATGTTCACCTTGTCCAAAAAGAAAATAAAAAAGGGGGGGGGGGTTCATCTGATTTTACACATGTGTAAGTGAGAGTTACCAGACAGATGTGGGAACAAATACCTTTGAGACTTTGCTTTCCGTGTTGCTTTATTTTGAAATTGGTGTTTTGAACAATAGAAGCCAGGACTCTGGAAGGGGCGGGGGGGATTTCATTCATGCGTAAGGAACTTTTAGACAGAGCATCTTCCTGAGCTTTTCTATCGTATCGTAGAAATGCTCGAGGGAATCGCTTTGAAACGACATAAAGAAAAGAATTCGACACAGAAAGCAGCGAAAACCCAAATTCACTTTTGTGCCTTAACTAAACCATTCTACCTAATACCAATAGGTAGAACTCTGCGGTGATTGAGTCACCAACAAGACAATGTCAGGGAGGGGCTTTCAGTCTTCCTGCTTGCAGCATGAAGCCATTGCCACTGTCTTGGGCTCCTTCCACAAAGCCTTCCACTTTTTTCTACTTTAACAGAGTGAATGCTGGAGAGGAGGAAATCGTGAACCATATGGTGAGCAGAGAGCTTTGTGAGGGGAGCCTGTCCTGTTTTTCTTAACCTGCAAAAAACTTTAGCCTTCACAATACGGCAGAAAACCGCTGACTCTGATGATATACCAACCGACGACGAGCAGGTTTTCTTTTTCAACCTCAAAACAACAATAATAATGTCGTAAATAATCCCTGGAGAAGGGGAACAAGAGGGACGAAGGACAAACACAAATCTCCAAACACAGCTAAGTGACTGGAGAGCGACCGAAAAATCCGCCTTGTCCGGGTATCGAACCCGGGACCTCTCCATTACAGGTGCAGCGCTCTACCAACCGAGCTAACCAGGGGTTAGACGTCAGTAGAGCAAACGGGTTTTATCAGCCGCCAGCAGCTCAGTTGGTAGAGCGCTCCACCTGTAATGGAGATGTCCCGGGTTCGATACCCGGACCAGGCGGATTTTTTCGGTCACTCACCAGTCACCTAGCTGTGTTTGGAGATTTGTTTGTCCTTTGTCCCCTTGTTCCCCTTCTCCAGGGATTATTTACGTCATTCTTGTCCAGCTCGCTTGCACCTTTGCATTTAATTGCATTGTAAAAATAATAATGTGTCGTGTAGAAAAAAAAATTTATTGCAATGAGGTGACCAGGCAAGTTACATGAGCCAGGCAAGCATGGAGTGAACAACACGGGCTGCAGGGAACAGCCAAGCGGCAGGATGATCACACGCTCGACCGGTCAGGTGTTCTTTCTACGACCTATGTACAGTAGCTAGGGCAGGGCAAGGCCAGGCCTAGCTCTTGGGCCGGGACGAACTCTCGTCCAGGGGTTCGTACCCTTCATTCTCTATCTTGTCCTTGAACTTGAGGTACTCCCGCTTGCGATTGAAGTGCTTTACCTAAAGATGGAAGAAAAAATGAAATAAAAATAAAAACATCAAATTTTCATTGTGAGATGGACCGTTCAAACGTTTCCAGCGATAGCAAATAAATTCACAGCCAAACAATTTGTATGTTCGTTGGTTTGAGAAGTGAGTAAGATGTGTGCCATATCCACAAACACTGAAAAAGGCACGGGTCAGAAGCCCCTTATTGAAATGGCCTTATAAAAGACTGTCTTGCTTTAACACTGATTGCTAGACAAGCAATCGGAATAGGAATAACCTTGGAAAGCACAGAGAATGGCTGTGTTCCCCCTTTTGTTTTGTTGTTTTTTTTACTGCAAAAGTAAACTATGCATGCTGAATGCTCATATTCTCCGCCCAAATGTACAGCTCGGGGTCCAATCCAGGTATCAAAGTTTCAGAACAGTTATCTTATTCAAAAGTTATGCGGAGTGCAAGTTCGTCTGCTTCTTCTGCAGGGGTTGTGGTGACGTCGGAATGCCGAGCTCTGATTGAAGGACAGTGGGCAGACCTCAAAGCAAGCTGCCTTGAGGTCTACCCACTATCCTTCAATCGGAGCCAATCAGAGCTCGGCGTTCTGATGTCACCACAACCCCGCAAAACAAGCAGACGAACTTGCACTTCGCATAGGGGATTTTCTGAGAAATTCAACGGGGAAAAGGGCGACTGACGAATTAAGCTCTCGGATGCGTGGAGCTGTATGGCACAAGTTACTGAGAACGGGCCCCATTTTCCCTTTTAAATTTTTAGAAACTAGCTTGTAAATTTTGAATAAGGTAACGGTTAGTTCTTAAACTTTGGCACCTGGTCCTGACTGCTAGCGCTACATCTGGGTAGAGAATAAGCATGGTTTATTTTTGCAATGAATAAGACTCTAGATCTTGGGCGGAGTAAGACACACTGTACGTGGCAATTCTGAAGAATGTATTACTGGTTTCCTGCTCAACTGTGCACTGTAAGGCCTGTCCAAACAGGATACTACAAAACTCACGACTCCGGCAAATCGTGCGGCGCTGCCCTTCCGGCCGTCGGGGAAACTTCCCTCTGTCAAATCTGCTGGGGGAGACTTCCCCCCGTCAAATCTCCCACTCGCTTCCTCCACGGCGGCCTTGCTCTGCTTAGCACGTGGGTCCGGAGAGTCACTCACACGCTCTGTTGGCTGTCGGTCAATCGCTCAAGGCCTCAGCCGCTTGGCAAGGCCTCAGCCGCTTGGGAAGTCCCGAAAACGGGAAAGGGAAGACTCGAGTGAGGGGGCTAGCCAGGCAAGCGCGCGTCGTGTCCAAGGTCGTGTCATCTTCCAGCAGTTCTGTGGATTGGATCGGATTCCCGCGGCTCTTGTTCCTAACATACCTCGTATAGACAAACAAACCTGGTTGGTTTAGAATTTAATAAAATCAATGATATAATCTTAAGTTCTCAGTGTTTCTACATACAACTAAAAATCTCACTGTTGCGCACTGCATCTTTTTTTTTTTTTTTTTTTTGAGCTACTGGCGTGGATTTTGACGAAAAAAAGCTGAGTTAGGCGGCCGAAAGCGCGCTTCGAAGCTAGGAATCTCCCAAATCCACCCCGAAGCCGGACCTCTTTGGCCATCCTGCCGAGGTGACGGCGGTAGCAAGGTTGGCGACTTCGTGAGCCAGCGGGAGATAGACAGGCATCAGGCATACCATTGGCAGGCGGCGTGTGACGTCAAGTCTGACGAGCACAGACGTCAACGACAAGTGGAGGAGGCAAGGAGGCAAGTCGTGAATTTGGCTTGGCCGGTGTCCAAACAGACATTCGACCCGACTCTGCCGGACGGTTCCAATTTTGACGACTTTGTAGAGTGGCTGTGGCCTCACGACTTTTGTAGTAGCCTGTTTGGACAG
>JAZHYW010056862.1:0-18478 GCA_037355805.1 Ixodes ricinus
TTCTTGAGGTTTGGTTGGGTTCCCCGAATGACAGCTTGTGCGCCGCATCGTGTTGGAGACTCCAAGGAGGATTCTTTCTCGTTTTTGTGTTTGTGTAGTGTTCCTGCTTTGACCGTGTCGACATATATCTTAGATTACATCTTTCAACTCCGCTATTATTATGGTAAGTGCACTGCAACCGCTGACCGTTCTTCTACGCGTATTATTTCAGATTATCTATAGAATTATGCCGCGTGTTTCTCACGGCAGCCGGGAGAATAATTTCTCCGAAAGACTACCGATGTAGTCTAGAGTTACCTCGGTTATTGTTTACGTTGCAATCTTCTCAGTTACATAAAAGCTTAGAGCGGCTCTTCACATTTCTCAGATCGCTTGAACGTTTGTATTTGTCTACAAAATAGGTTGTAATACACATTTAAGAGAATTGAAAACAATCTTTTTTGCCAGTTTTCCTACCCATTTGAAAGCACCTAAGCGAGCAAATTCCTTCTACGTGTTTTCTTCATGGTATAAATAACTTTATGAGTTTCGGGACGTCTTAAATAAGTTCAACATAACCAACCTTCCAGGCGCTACCGATAAGGGATCGCGAATAATCTGCCTGACTATCCGAATGGCGTATTCAAATCCGTCGTCAGGTGCCAGATTGAACGGTCATCCAAATCAAAAGGGCATCCGTATCAAACAGGTATCCTTTCAAACAAGTACCCGCATCCCATAATCATTTTTGATCCAAACGGATCGACAAGTTTTACCCGATTGATTCAAACGGGTCGACCAGTTTGCCACCCGTTTGAATTTCATATGGTGTTTTGCAGTAGGACATCACCAACAATCCCCTGTTGCGCAGCGCACTGACAAGCCACTCCCCACTGTAATGCCCTTTGGAGCCTTGAGGCTTTTTGTGAATAAATACAATAAATAAGCAAAACTACGGGACGAAGAACGCTGTCATGCTCCGGCAGAAGAACAGCTCCTAGTCCGCAATCGCTTCCGCCTGTCTGCAAGATGAACGGACGATTCAAGTCTGGCATATTAAAATGCGTGTTTTCAATTACAGCCCTCAAAAGATGTGCAAATGTAGTTTGGTGCTGTAGCCACAAATACAACTTGTGCTTCGTTTTTTTTTAGATTCATTTCTGTAGCAATGTGTTTAGAGGTTTCGCTATTTTGTCACATTACGAAATGAAGCTTCTACAGAACGCAATCATCTCGATATACCAATATAGGCTTTTGACGTCGTGAAGGGGGTAGGTACTCTTATTTAGCCAAATTATCTTCAATCGAGCGCAGGATGCCACTATCTACAACAAAGCCAAGAATGTTCAGTACAGGCGATACCAACTGACCGTTATCTGATTGATTCGAAGGGCCTGCATGAAAGATTTGTTCGAGTAAGATCCGAATGTGCACAAGATGCTCTTCAAATGTTCGTGAAAAAACAAATACGTCGTCCATGGACGCCAGCGCAAACTCGAATTTCGCATCGCCGAGGACAACGTCCATTAGGCGTGGATAGCTAACGGGAGAGTTGGACAAATCAAAGAAGTTGATTGAATGAAAACAATCTCCTGTGGCAAATTATTCCAGTCCTCAATGCAACTGCCGGACGGACTATGATTTGAAGAAATCCGAGGCTTCAGTTAAGGAATGTGATAATAGTCGCGTTTCCAAGGACAGGCATTACTGACGAAATAATGGGAAATGGGTAACTGTCTCTGGCCCGCACTACGTTAAGGCACCTGTAATCAACACATATCCTTGCTGTGCCATTCTTCTTCGGAGTAAGGACCATCGGCGAAGTCCATGGTGTTTTGGCTCACGTACTGCGCCTGTGTAAATCATTTCTGTGAGCGCCGTATCAAAATTCCTATTTGTGAGTACTTATGGGTCTCGCATTGCCCATCCTGATTTTGATCCGGTGCCGTAGGAGATCTGTTCACCCAGAAATTATTTATCAACATCGGCAGAAGAGTTCCAGCAGATGCTGGATGTGCTGCAACCCTTCTCGCTGATGTTGACTGAAATGTCTGGGTAAACCAATCTCCTACGGCACCGAATCCGCAATCAGATGTGCAATGCGAGACCCATCGTAGCTCACAAACGAGAAACTTGTAATACGGCGCTCACGGAAATGATCTACACAGGCGCCGTGCATGAGTCGAAAACCCCATGGCCTATGCCGATGGTCCTTGCTCAAAGAACGACGGCCAGCAAGACTTTGTGTTGATTGCAGGCGTCTAAACGTAATGCATGTACGAGACCGATGCTGGATCTACTGCTCCTAAGAGCTGCTACAGGAAACTTTTCAACAGCTTTGTTGACACTGCCTACAACCAAAAAATACTGTCGCGCAAGGTTCAAAGGAAGCGCGTCCCTGAAAAACGCAGTTCTCTCATCTGGTAAATGGTGTTAGCAAATTTTATTTTCTCAGCCGATATGCAGTTTCAGCAAAGTCTAATGCAATTCCGTCCGCTACGATGAGATATCTACCGAGGGGTATGCAGATGCAGAAATCGTTGGCTTGATTTCTTGCTGTGGACTAAAATTCGCAGTCTCACGGCGCCCGCAGCAGGTAGAACAGATCCCGACGCTACCTGCAAGCTCAAACCCGGTGTTCGTAACTTTTTTTTTCGTTTGCTAACCTTGAATGCCGCATCTCCAATAAGTGAAATGTTCCCAGGTAACACAGAGATCTGTGCGAAAATTTGGTTTTTGTCTGGGAGTTTAGGGCCTTGAAAATCCCGCAGAAGCCAAAGTAGAGCCAAACCTGATCTTCCTTGGCAAGAGTCTGGGTATTTAGGACCCAATTCGCCAAACAAGTGCTGAACTTAGGCTTCACTGCCTGGGCGTACGGCTTTCATCTGGCATCTTTGGGCCTAAATCGCCGACCAAATGCCAGAGCTAGGCTTGCCCGCTTCTTGTTCGGCTGACATCTGGCATCTTTGGGCCCAAGTTGCCAAACAAGTGACAAAGTTAGGCTTCGCTTCCTAATATCTCGGCTGTCATCTGGGAGCTACGGGCTAAAGTCGCTAAACAAGTGCCAGAACTAGGCTTACTGTGCAGTTCGGCTGACGACGTATTGGATATACGCTTGTAGTATGCAACTTAATTAATTGGAAATCAAGTTTTATTCTGCTCGCCACTTTTGATTTCATTTTGGGTGTCTCTTGACTAGTCCAGGCCAAAGGTGGGCTGAATATTTAGCCGCGGCTGGACCAGGCTTTTGAAACGCAGATTTCGCAGTCAGAATGGTTCGACGTTGCAGAAACTGCTGCCGTCCAGCAAGCGCTGAGGGAGTCTGATTTGCGCCCGTTTCCTGAACAGATATCATTATTAGGCGGCGCATTGCAAAAGCGAGCGCAGCTCTGTGCGTGTCTTGCTTGCGATTGAGCACTGTAAAATCCTATTGATAACAAAAAGCGAGAGCGTCAGTGGTTCTGTGGTATTGCGCCCACTTCACATTCGAGGAAACTAAGATAAAATCTCCGCAGAGGCGATTTTTAGAGCGCAGCTCTTACGCGCCCATTTCCGGCTTGAGCGGCGTCGGCGTAACCGCGAGAAAAGTTTTCCGCTAAATTTAGCGGAAAAATTTCTGGCTAAATTCAGCTGAAAAATGTCCCCGCTAAATTGTTTTTGGCTAAATTTAACGGAAAAGCTTCACCTAAATGGAAGGCAAGCAGGAGAGGAAGAGAAGCATAGCCTTATCTCCGTACCTCCCCCTCCTCCTCCTCAAAAGATGCCCCCTAATTTGGCGTTGCAGGGGATTGGAAATGTTTTTCATTTTTTAAAGTTAATTCGAAGCAATTGACAGCATCAACCCAGGCACTCCTTTTCCTCGCAGCCTTTCATACCTCCCTCCCCCTTTGGTTAGGGGGAGTCCCCCTAACTCAAAGGTGACATTCGAAGCCTCGTGTACGAGACACGGAATGTCTTGACTTCCAGTCAAAAATGCGGAGGGAGCTTTGCTACATTGTTTGGGCCACTTCGACCTTGTCTTTTGCTAAAGGCCCGTTCACACTCTTGTGACCGAGTGCTACCAGACCGGCTTTTAAGCCTCTTGCGATCTCTTGGGACCAGCTCCGCTGCAGCGCATCCGGTTCTAAAACCGGTCTGGTCTCTCTCGGTCGTACTCGGTCGCAAGAGTGTGAATGGCGCTTAAGCCTCCCCACCTACATTTGTGTCTCCGTGTGGTTGTCGGCGAGCGCGACGGCCGCCTTAATCAAATCAGAAGGATGGAGCGAAACGCGTGATATTCATTAAAAATATGTTACTAATTTAAGCATAGTGGATACGACAATCCCTCTTGTCTAAGAGCTGCCTCACGTGATTTTTCACATTATCCGCCTGGTTTGTGATGATCTTTGTCTTGGCCGTTTATCCGTTGCTGCTTGCCTCCACACGTTCCTCTTACTCACAACATTTTCTTTAATTGTCTGTGAAACGTTTAAGCTGGAACAAAAAAGTAGCACAATAATGTATATGGACGAAGTGAGGCATACATTGTTCTTGTATATTAGAGGAGTAATGTGGATCTTACCACACCACGTGCACAGCAGAGGCAAAGATGTTTGTAGCGTGACATGCTGCCATGCCCGCTAGGTATCCTGATGAAAGGCAGAAGTCAGGCGTGAGTCGCATAAACTGGCATGTTCGAAGAACGCTACCTTTATATGTAACTTGCCGTTTATTTCTTTGGAGGTACATCCGTATACCTGGTCAATTCAGAGGCACGTTCAATGTACCCAGTCAATTTCCTTAGCCTATTTGTAGATATGACGACTGGTAACTTCGCTTTTTGTTGCGGAGCGGATTTATGGATACCCAGCTCTTAGGCGCCCGCTTTCAGGTTGAGTGGCGTCACCGTCGCCGGTGCCTGCGCCGTCGGCGTAAACGCGCGTTGCATTATTGGATTTCACCCATAATGACGTCACACGTGACGCCACGTCTGACATTACGCGTGACCCTCCCCTCCGTACCCTCCCCTACTCCTCCTCAAGAGCTGCTCTCTAACTCAGCATTACAGGGAACTGTAAACGTCTCTCATTTTTAATTATTTGTTTTTTGTTTTTGAAAGAAAGCTTATTCATTGATGCCAAGTTCCTATTTTATTACTTGACAGATTGGAAGACAAAAGGTTTCTTAATTAAATATTACTGTGGTTCACCAAATCATTTTAGAATTTTCGAGTCCAGTGGTGTAAAAAGGTTTGATGTTTGGAAGCTGCGCAACAATCATTCAGCTTGAACAAGCAATTGACTACGTTCTACAGTTTTTTTATTTGTTTTCCGGATTTTATCCATACGCAATAAGGGGGGGGGTGCAAAGATAAAGGCATGATGCCTGACAGCTCCTCTGCCCCCTGCAGTTCATACAGCGGAAATAACATTACAAACAAGTAACAGTGAGAATAAATAACAAGAGAGCCATTGTCATAAAACCAAATAGAAACAGTCATTACAGAAATATTTGAAAAACATGAAATGCAATGATGCAACTAAAACAACTACAGAAGCGGCACGTCTTGACAATGTGGGGTGATATTGTTTTTGACACAGAAGAAAAAAAAATTATAATAGAGAATACTAAAAAAATATTTAAACAATGATTTATAAAACGAAGTGAAAGCAAGCTACACGAAAACCGAAAATGAGGCTAGAAAATAAAAAAATGAGGATACAAAAGTTTTGTAGACGTTACACTTCATTGAAAATAATTATAAGTAAGAATGCATGCCGTAAATAGATGAAAATACGATATCACTGCAAACCAGAGCTCCTCTGCAGTCTTTTTTGAACCTTTGAAAAGGGTCACTGAAATTAACATCAAAACCAGGGAATTTAATAATTTAGTACTCGTGTACGATAAACTTTGCCTGCCAAAATTTGTTCGTGTGCTAGAGATTCTATGTTTAAGGTCTCGTAATGTGTATGCACTAAATTTAGGTGTCTGCGTAATATAGAAATTGTGTGTGTAGACCCATTGGAATAACTTAGTGATATTTCTGGTCTGCCTTCAATATATTATATATAACAAAAAGCGGTTGAGTGCTCAAATTTCATAAATTACCCTTGTAATGTTCGCAAGTACGAGGAATTTCAATTCTGAAGGATTATTAGTTTGTTGCAGTTTGATGCAGTGGTCGTACTCCAAACCAACATACAATAACTGATCTTAGAATAAAAGGGAGATAATACAACGTCATTTTAAGCCAAGTGGGCATTAAATTTTGCATTTTGTATACAATACCAATAACTCGAAACGGCTCTGCCTTCAGTCTATTTACATGGGTGGGCCATGTGAGCTCTTCGCTAAACCAGACGCACAACTTTTGGTCTGCCGCTTCTTCTATTACAGTGTTTTTAAAGATAATGTTAATAGAGCTGTTGTCTCGCTTACTAACAGATTTTAAGATTATGTATTTTGCCTTACTTGTGTTTTGCATCAATCTATTTACTCGTAACCAATTTGATAAATTAATGAGGTAAGCATTGCGAGTATTTTCTTGGTACTCTTAGTCACACCAGAAAAAACACATTCGTGTCATCCGCATAAATTACTAACTCGGGGGAGCCTGGTATTATAGTTATGTCATTCTTGTAAACTAGAAATTGTAAAGGACCTAGAATGGAGCCTTGAGGAACGCCGTGCTGTATTCTCAATTTACTAGATGTTTTGTTGTAAATAGAGACGTACTGCTGACGATTTTGTAGCTATATTTCTATTAGTTTTAGCGCTACTCCTGTTATACCCTAACTCTCAATTTTCTGTTTTAGTAGGATATCATGTTGGACAGCATCAAAGGCTTCTTTTTATCTAAAAAAGAAACCAACCTTAAGGACATTTTTGTCCTTAAGGTGTAGAGTGCTTGCTCTGTTGATTTATGTTTTTGAAAGACATATTGCTCTTTCGTTATTGTGTCATACTTCTGAGAAAAGCTAGTTACTCTATCATTCATCACGCGTTCATACATTTTGAGAATATTGGCACAAGAGAAATTGGTCTGCAATTAACAATATATGTAGCTCCACCTCCCTTGCATACAGGAATAACTTTTCCTAATTTTAGTTCGTCAGAAAAGTCACCACTTACAAGCATCTTGTTTATAACGTCGTGCAGTAATGGAATTAGCAAACCTGCTATATATTTTTTCGCCAGTGCCTTCATTCCGTCCTCACCGGCGGCAACAATATTTTTTTAAGCTGGCAAAAATTTTATTAACTTCCCATGGCGTCGTCGGAGCATTATAGATACAGACGGATTAGCGGACATCGTGTATTCATCCGTGTAGTCATGTTGCTCAGTGTTCTGGCCGATATTAACAAAATGTTGATTTATTTTGTCGGCAAGTGCTTTACCAGAGACCCTTTGATTATCTATTAGGATATGTTCCACGTGGTCGTTTGCTTGCTTTCTTTCTGGTGAGATCGTTTACTGTGCCCCATATTTTTCTATGGTCATCGTGATTGCGTTCGAATTTATTTTGATTATATTCACAGTTCACCTTTTTTAGGTCCGAGTTCAATTTATTACTTATCTTTTTAAACTCAATGAGCATGCTTAGGTCACGATGCCTTATAAAAGCGTGAAACTTCTCATCTTTTTTAATTATTTTAAGCACGTCAGCAGTCACCCGCGGTTTTCTAATTTTTTTTATCTCTTACTTTTGTTTCCTTCAGAGGGAAAGCTGTACTATATAGCAGTTCTTAAAATTTACTAGAAATATTTTTTGGCTACTGAAGTGTTAGTTTCAGTGTAAACGTCATCCCAATTTTTCTGCTCTATAAGGGAACTATAGTTGCTTAAACTCTTTGCTTATTGTACAATACCAAAATGTTTTTGACTGCTTTACACGAGCCATTTCAGGAGTAGATCCCAAATAAAAATTGGAAGACAATCGCTTATGTCTTGTACTATAACCCCAGGTATAACACTATTTTGTATTTAAGTTTATGATTCAGACATCGAGAGATGTGGCAGTATTTAATTTCACGTTAGTTGGCAGTGATATCAAATTATTACAGGCATGCTGGTTGCTCAAATCTCTGAAATATTTGGCTTGTGAATTATCGGAAATGTTGTCTATATTTAAATCTCCAAGAATCATGAGAGACGCTGAAGTTGATCCTAAGACACACAATATATTATCAAGCGCATTCATGAATTCAGCAATACTGCCCGAAGGCAGTCTGTATGAAGCAACAACTACTATTTTTGATATTCTGACAACTAAGCTTTCAATGTTTTCAATAATCATTGTGAGTTTGTCGATTTTTTGGCACCGTAGAGCGTCCTCGATATAGATTGCTACGCCTCCATCCCTTTTTACTTGTGTGACCAGACTTTCGCATTTATAACTCTCAAACTTAGGTGGTGTGGCACTGTTCGTTAGCAAGGGTTTAGTAAATATAATCGCATCAAAGTTTGCACTTGCATAATGCAAGAAAGCTTCAACTGTATCTGCGTTCTTTTTAGACTTCTCTTGTTCATATAAACTGCTGAAAACTGTCGTTTGCATTTTTGTACACTTTATTGGGTGCCATGCACTCATAATAATTACATTCGACTTGCAAGTCTTCTATCAAAATAGTAATAATCTATAATTTTTTGAGTAGTAATCGATTGAATTTGCAATTTTGTCAACGTAAGTCATGCTGGTAATTTTAGTACGTCAGTGTTCAGGCCTTTTCTCGCGAAGACTTTGCCGCTGGAGGACCATACAAACTTCCAGAACACCTTTTTTTCCGCGCAATTACTGCGCCAAGAAGTTTCTTGTTCTTGGTGGTCAGGTGCTTATCCACGTAAACGCGAAAGCTAGGGCCACCGTAATCAAGATCTTGTGTTGTCAGCCGTTGTTTTTTGTTTTTTCCAGGATTTCATTTCTGTGCGCCCAACGTACAAAACGAACAATAACTTTTTTTTTCGTTTGGTTTATTAGTAGGGACGCGGTGGCACAGGCCGATATCATGGTCAGAGATCAGAAGATTCTGAATGTTCGCAATTCTTTTAACAATCTTGTCAGGGTCACCCTCCCTGGGACTGCTTTGATTTCTAGGTTATTAGACCATTGATACTGCTAGAGTTCTTTTACTTAAGTACTAAGTCTGCTGTTCTCGGCAGTTAGTTCCTCGTTTTTTTATAGTTCTTGGATCTCTCTTCGAAATTCTTTCGTCTCGTTTTTAGTTTCCTTAAATCCACCACATGTATCATTGCACAATTTCGCGCTTTCCTTCATAGTCGTTTGGTCAGCCCTGATCTCCCGTCGTAAATCATAAAGTGCTTTCGCAAGCTCCTTGTTATCCTTGCTCATGTTTGACTAGGAACTATTGTGATTAGTGAAAGGTACACGTAAACACTCTCTAGGCCGAAACAATCAGCGGAAACAAATAGAGGCTGTGTTCGCGTAGCAGTGCAGAGAATGTTCTATACATTAAAGCAGGAAAGTAAATATATTCTCACCTGTGGAACAACACAGAGTAGATTAGCGTCTGGTATCAATCTTCACCACTGCCGAACTGTGATCCGAGTTGTGTTGCCCGCTTATATGGACGAATTCAGCCACTAGCGGAGACTTGGTCTTCCTTCACCTCGGCACGTGGCGATGTTTCCGTTGAGTGACGGGCAATGTCCTGCGAGGCAGAAAAGCAGCGCAAGGCCGAAAAACTGTGGAACAACACAGAGTAGAGTAGCGTCTGGTATCAATCTGCACCACCGTAGAACTGTATTGTCTTGTTCCACCTGTGGAACAAGACAGGTAAGACGTAGGCCTAACATATTAACAGGGTCACGTAGACTACGTGCAAGAAAACAACAACAACAACAACAACGTGTTTTACTAGATACGCAGGAAATCACGAACACTTCAAGAAACGTTCGCACCTACCGATAACGAAATTTCAATATGGTACAAATAGGATAGGGTACACATATGGTACAATAAAATCCATGGTAAAATATCCAGGTATGGTGTAGGGTCAACGTAACAATACCAGAAAAGCTATTATCCTGGAGATGTTCCATGAGAATATTAGGACACTTCCTACAGGAAGATTGCAAATTTAATGTTACCATAAATAGGTGGATTGGACCCATAAAGCAAATCATCTCCATGATACGTACAATCACGATACAAAAAAGAGGCATAAAGGAACAGGAAATTTGTAAGATCATCAAAGTACTAATCTACTCCGAGGTAATTACCGCTTGCCGTACATTTCCTTCTCTAAAATTGATCAATTCAGACTTAAAACGGTGCCCTGACAGGCTATCCAACAGACACTATGCGTACACTCATAATCAGCTAACTATGAAGTTTAAACCAGAGGTATTTATAACTCACTCAGTGATTAAGTCTACATACATAATATGGGGCAAGTGCAAAGACTGAAAACATCACCACAAGGGACAAAAATACTGGAACGTTTGGGCTCTAATATAGCAAACCTTACTCCCATTTCCATCGAGAACCCCACCTCTGGAGCAACTAACACGAATCAAACTTGATCGGATTACTAACGATGTTCATGAAAAAAGAGATATAAACAGAAGAATCGGTAGAAAAGAAACGTCTAGATAAAAACGCTGACCACTGACTTAAACTTGGCAATATATTATACAGGCACAGTTTTAATGCAAAACAATGCACGCTAGCAATACGGAGACGGAAAATATCGTGACCCGGGAGTGCCAGGGAGTTCCCACCTCAATGCACGCTGAGCTGCTAGCAATAGCTAAAGCTATAAGCGATTTCACTTAAAACAAGAAAGAAGCCATAGTGAAGACGGATGGCCAACGTGCCTTCCAAGTTTTTCTAAACAGTTAACCAGCCAGATACATCCACAGCATTTTGCAACGACAGATGCACCAATACCCACTGCTAAAATTCAAATTCAAAAAGTTTCACGACACTAGGGACTGAGAGGGAATAGCCGAAGTCACGAGCTCACCCGCGAACCGAATCCACAATCTCTTGAGAGGATAGATGGCATGGCCGGCAGTAGGAACATATATGAACAGAGATCAACACGAAAGTATCTACATAAAGTAAGAAAAAAGATTCTCAGGGATAGAGGCATACCCTCTCCTTTTCTGCCCTCACCCTTACATACGCATTCTAGAGATACAGCATCCTTTATGCGTAATGAGCAAACGCACAATTACTTACCCCAAACAACATCATTATATTAACAATGCTCCAGGTCATTCCACCTGCTCCCATTGAAGGGCAAACCCCTGTAAACAACATGCACCTTGGGACTGCCCTGTAGCCTAGCGGGGTCGCTGTCAGCCGTTCTTCCATTTAAACCGATCACATCATCCCAAGCGGCTGGGATATTGATCCTCCCAACCTCCAGAGCTTCAAAAGGTTTGAATGCCGCCTCTCGTTCATCACATTCGGAAAGTGGTGGACGACAGAGGTCCGAACACAGCTACCTATGCCCGGACTTGGGCTAAAGATTGAGGAACATCTTCGATCTAAATAAATTACTTTCTCTCTTTCGAAGCGGAATTCAGAGAGGCGAAGTGAGCCACCCGCTTGTTTGCTTCTTACCTGAGGCGGCCCATGTTAGGACGCACTTGTAGCATGACGTGGTAACTGACGTCAGTAGTAAAACTCTAAGCGAGGTTCTAACCGAAAGGTAAATGAGACATTCGCCGAACTGCAACACTGACAACGCGACGGGTGAAGTTTAAAAACATGAATAAGGTTCTGCTATTGGCGCTAACGGTCACTGCCCAATTTCTTCTCTTATGTTTTCTAAGAATAATAACATCAGTATACTGAATATGTTTTATTACGATTATTTTAACTTATTTTAACTTTTTTTTCTTCTGGGTTTTGCATATGCAGTTGACAGGGCACCGGCTTGAGGGGCGCTGTCTACGTGCGATTACCGGAAGTGGCTTTGAGTGGAACCACTGTGTGTAATTTCACTATGATATTGCCGTTTAGAAGGCGCGGAAGCAGTCGATAGAGAGTAGCTAGCCTTCGTTGCCGGTGAATCTGTGTCACCTGGTATCCATTTCCATGCTTTTTACGTGCTCAGATATTCTGTAAATATGCGCTGGTGGTCAGCAATATTTTAATAACAGGGCCAAACTTTTGTTTTCCGAAGGCTTTTTTTAAGAATAGCTACTGCAGGATGCTTCGTCGAAAGCTTGCGGCAGCCATAGTTAAAAAAGGGGACTAAGTATTAATCGAGAAGTAACACCAGTAGGAGCATGAATGGACGAACAGCTCTGAGTCACCACTTGTGAATAGAGGGAGCCAGTATCACGGGGACGAACGAGGGCGGTTGGTAGCTGTATTCTTTTTTTAAGAGTATCGGACACGACGACGCCAAGACAGACGCCTCTGCTGCCTTGCGGCATCTTCCGTGGAGCTTCAGAGTGTTTGTCGCTTGCGGCGTGTCTGAGATCCGCTGAAGATGACGTCATGCCTTCTCTTCTGGGTACTATTGGTCTGCGCCTTCATCATCATCATCATATTGAACTTCAATGACTCAAGAGTGGGAATACCTAGTGGTCTGGGACGGTGCTTTTATCGAAGGGCTCCGTCGACCTCCCCGATCAGACGGGCTCGATCAAGCATCCGCTGCTGCTACTTGGGCTCTGTGCCGGATAGGGCCGACTTCCAGGAGGAAAAGGTGGGAAAAGAATGCGGTTGATACAATCACCGGGAGGAAAGAGGGGGGGGGGCATTCCCTGACAGGGTGGTATAGGTCGGGGTGTTCGTTACCGGATTCCTAGCATATGCCCGGGTTTTGGCTTAGGAACCAGGGATAACGATGGTGGAGGTTAGGGAATGTGGAGGTTTGGAGGTTTCACCAGTCAGTCGCCTCTGCCCGCGATAGTTTCTGGTGTGGAGGGGTTGGGATCGGCATCTTGCTCGGTAGTACTTTGTTACCAATAATTGAGTATCGGGTAGTGTGGAAGGAACTGGGGCTCAGCGGCTGCGTTTCGCTCCGGGTCCCGCTGTATCACGACCCCATAAGGCAACGCCCGGTTTGTGGCTACCGCACGGGCGAGTGCGTAAGCATATTCGTTGCAGGATAGTCGCAGATGTGCAGGGGTTCAGATGATGCAGATGACCAGTGATTGTGACCAGTCGGTGTGAATGGCGTGGATAAGGTGCGCTGTCCGTGGGTATAGGGTGTTGCCTGGAAACGTTCTGCGTGCTGTGTTAAATATAACAGCTTCTGGCGACTGCAAGAGAAGATCGACAAGAGGTTTGCTTGGTCCGAGCTCGCACCATGTGGTTGAGTTCAGAAGCTCCTTGATCTCTCAGTTGGCTCTCTGTAGCATTGAAGTAGCCTCCCGGGTTCCGGCACCATCAAGTTTCTGTCGAAACCTCCTCCAACATCCTCTGATAATACAAGAAATTTAATATAAACCACTCGTCAAAGCGGTTGACGATGAGCACAAAAAGAATATATGTGCTGCGCGCCAGCGCTTTAATTGGTTCGATATCATCCTTGACCCTGCAAGTCCCCTCTTCCAGTCACGAGATGCTCTTATGCCTAACACACTTCCTGCAAGTCGCTGACGATGGTGATCCTGTGCTTCAGGTCGGTGCTGTCCCGCAGTGAGATTGCGTGCGAGATTGCCAGCGCCATGGCTGTCTCCTCCCACCTCCTGGATGTGATCTGTGATGTGGAGCCCGTGTTGTAGCAAGTGCCGGCCTTGTTCGTTAATGCGGTGGTTGTAGCTCCTGTTTTATCTCTGTGGAGAGCAGCGGCCGTGTACCATTGTCTAGGGGTCTAGACCCTAGACTTTATTCGCCTTGCATGGAGATTTGGGTGCATGTTTTTGTGGTTAGGTACCACCTGTACGCCATTCTGGCTTTCCGGGCCCGAGGCTTCAGGAGTGCTGGGGTGGGTGGCCCATCTTTCGTGAGGCGGGTCCAGCCCAATCTCTGCAGAGTCGCTCGGCCCTGTCGGGGGCAGTGAGGCGTTTGAGTTGCTCCACTTTCTGTGCCTCGACCAGCTTTTCCACCATGTTGTGGACACAAATCATCAAAAGGCGCGTCGTTCATCTACTCATCGGTAGGCCGAGGGCTGTCTTGACAACCTTGCGGAGCGCAGTGTTCAGCCAGTTCATCTCGGTGACCGTAAAGTTATGAAAGGGTACGTGATGGCGCAAATCGGTTCACAATGATTATTTGTTGAATACGCAGCGTGTCTTCTTCTCTGAGTCCCCATATGTGGTTTAACACCCATCGGATGAGGTGGGCTATCTGATCAGCATGTCTGCGCAGTAGCTCCACCATGTGCTGTGCTCCACCGTGACTTTGGAGGTATACCTTGAGTATATTTAGGCACTCAACTTTGAGTACAGATATGGTTTCTTCATTTTTAGTGCCAAATACAAAATGCAAGTATTTAGGATAAAATCATAAATACCCATTTGTAGATGTATTTATGGTAGTATTCGACACATTTTGCTTAAACTATATCAAGTAGAGTACAAATACCTTAAACACGTAATTAACATACATTCGAAGTTTTTTGGCACGTGTGCTGCAAGTTGGTAATATATTATAAGAAGTTCAAAAAGGGGTACTCTATGTTTGATGGATTTGGTAAAATTCGCACTTCGAGGCGAATTCATAATTTTCTCAAGATCCTTTTTATCTGCTGCAATATATTTTTCTTTGAAATATTTCGAGATACGCAACATAAGGGGTGCCGAAATAATTTAACAACAAACGGGACTCACGCATTGTTGGCATGGCACCTGCCGTGCTTTAGTTTGGAGGCAGTCTCGGCTCATGACGCATTCAGCAATAAGTTCGTCTTATTCACAATTCGGGTACTTGACATGCAGGCCGGAGTGGAACACCCGCCAGGCGTGTTCATGAGTATGCGAGTCAGCGACACATGTGAACACACAGGAGAAACATCAACTCAAGAATATCAGCGTCTATTGCCGTTAACACCCTGAGAGCGAGGACTTTATCACCCCAATAAAAAGCGAGAAAAAGCACATGTACCTTCAAACTGAGTTAGTAAGACAAATCAAACTGAGCTAGTAAGACAGATCGGGGTACTCACCGAAAAACAAACCGCACGGAACAATCGGTACGCGAAGTGAATGCGTCGGTAAGTGAACTCGAGAAAGATTTTCCACGTACCGGATTAAACCATGAGACCATGCAAAAAGCAGAATCCGAGTTGCCGAAAGTGCAGACCGAGCTAGAACAACTAATAAAACGCTGTATCGCACAACAAAGCCAGTCATGCCGGTCAAAGTTAGTATTTTTTGGGATTCAAGATAAGAAAAAAAAAAAACCTGGTCGGAATCCGAATCATAGGTGGTCGAGCTGTGTGCCACTAAATTTCAACTACACATAAGCTCTGATAATATAGACAGAGTACACCGTATCGGTTCGTTTCGGGCAGGTAGAAATAGGCCAATTATTTTCAAGCTTTGCTTTTATAAACACAAATAGCGATCTTAGGTGTCAGCTTGAAACTTAATAACAGTGGTTTTGCAATTAGTGAGGACTATTCTCAGACCTGTGCAGGTGGCCGACGGAGACTGTTGGAATTCTCCAAAACGCGAGATGCTCGCTAGAAACTTCTCGAACATAAATTTTACATGGGCGAAAAGTGCTTTGTCTTTAACTAGAATTTAGACAGATTGGTTGAAATTGAAAAATAGCAACCCTGAAACCTTGTTCCCCGACCACGACGTGTACAACAGGTGGATATCAGTGCGGGCTCCTATCTAAATTCCTCTGCTGGCCCGTTTTTCCTAAACGCATCGCACTTGGTTATATTTACAAATATTAGAAGTGTATTCTCCCAACGAGAAAAACTGCATTCATTGATTGAATCAGCAAATGCTAACATATTGTTTGTAACGAAGACTTGGTTACGTCCAGAATTAATATATATATATAAGTGTAACCGAAATCACAAAACTTTCGCATTGTTTAGGTGTATAGAGACGAAAAAAGTAGTGGTGCTGTTCTTATCGCCGCCAAAAACCCAGTATCTTGTAATCGGGTAGCACTACTGCCATCGTTGGAAATGGTTTGGGTGATTGCGTCATCGCGATCTCATCAGGCCTTACTAGGAGTTTGCTATAGACCGCCCGATTATTCGCATGAGTCTGTTACGGAACGTCATGGCGCACCTTTTTTTTTCCTTTCCAAAGCGTTTCCGAGAGCTACTCTTGACACTTGAGGGTGATTTATATTGTTCACAAAATTGACTGACTATCTTTGTTGTCACGATGTGCTATGTCACATGCATTCATTGACACATGTTTAACGTTCAACTTAGTTCACATAATAAATAAACCAACCAGGATTCTAGGTTCTTATTGCAGCACCCTTGATTTATCCTTATCGTCTCATCCCAGCAACATCAACAGCATCTCAGACTTTCGGGGGCTTAGTGATCACTCTGTAAAACATCATTCGCTGGAACTTCCTACATCCCCAAAATTTTAATACCATACATACATCATAAATTTTAACAAAGCAAACTATCAGGCAATTAACCAGGGCTTAGAATCGCTTTACTGTTCGTTTATGTCCAAATTTGACCACTGCTCAATTAATGAGAACTGGGGCCGCTTGAAAAATATGATGTCTTCACTTTGCAATTCCTACGTACAACTAGTAAGAATTCGATCAGATAACGTGAATCCATGGTTCACGAAAGAAATTAGTCGTATGAACAACACGAAAAAACGACTATTTAAGAAAGCAAAATTATCGTCTTCGAACAACAGCCATCGAGATAGATATGCAAGTCATGCAAATGTGTATAATATTGCAATCGCACCAGCAAAATACAACTTTTTCAAACATGACTTCAAAAATATTCTTACAAACAACCCTAAAAATTTGTGAAAATTATAAATACAACATTTGTGAACGAATCGGCGTTCGTTGATGACGACGGTGTGAAACTAGGTGATGAAGAAAGCACACAAAGGCTTAACACATTTTTAATTCAGTATTCAAACAAGAATATTTAGACACTATACACTATACCTATGAACATGTTAGGACATGCGTCAATGAACCTGATCGTTATTTCTTATACCGGTATGGTGAAAGCAATTGAACACCTAAAAAAATCGTTCTAGCGCCGGTGATGATTTGATAAACTCAAAGATTTTGAAAAATACAAAGCAAACTGTGGCTCATTACGTGTGCAAAATATTTAGTCAATCATTAAGTTCGAGGAGGCAAAACGGGGGACCGGAACATATTTGGTTCATGTTCCCCATTGACAAAATGGGGACCGGAACCAAATAGCCAATTATCGCCCCATATCAGTCACAAGTGTTTCATGCTAGCTTCTCGGCACATCATGTAATCAAAAGTAAGTAACTTCTTGGATTCTAATAACTTGCCATGTTCGAACCAGTATGGGCTCTGCAAAACGTTTTCCTGTGAAACCCAGCTTTAACACTTTACACATGGCCTCTTTGTTACCCAGACAACAAACTCCAAACTGACGCCATATTCATCGATTTCTCAAAAGCATTGAATAGGGTACCTCATCAACGCCTAATTAAAAAGCTATCTTCCCCTAAACTTTCTCCAAAACAAAATAAACCAAATCAGAGAGTTCCTCACAAACCGCACGCATTATACAGTCCTCAATAACCAGTTGTCATGCAGTTCCTCTGTCACCTCAGGCGTCCCACAGAGGAACAGTACTAGCTTCAATATTATTCTTACAGTACATAAATGACTTTACAATGCTTCTATCATCACCCGTGCGTCTCTTTGCAGTCGACTGCGTCATTTACAGATCCATTAAAACTTCAGATGACGATAGCATACTTCAAAATGGCCACAATTTAAGTGAATAATGGTGGAACAATTGTTAAATGAACCTACACATTGTGGGCAACGTGGGGATTCCAAGCGGTTGGCTCAGGTTGCCCCTTTAACAATCATGAGTAGTCATCTTGACCACGAGGGGCCAAGGGGAATTGGCCACGCGAGCGGTGCTCCGCCGCTGATAGACGGTCCGCCGCAGCGGATGCGCAGGGGCTGTTGGGATCGCGCCGCAGGCGATAGCGGTCATTAAATGTTTGCGTGTGGTTGAACCGGTGTGCTGTGTCATTTCCCGAGACGGGCAAGGAAACCCCACAACATATAAAAGTGCAACTAAGCAAAATTCACTCGTCGAACCACCTCGCCTAATTTTTCGCACTCAACTGAAATCAATAACGTTGGACACTGCACATAATATAAGTACCTAGTACTTCACCTCATAGCGACGCGCACACGGAACAACCACGTTAACGCAGTTGTTCTAAAAGCTAACCGCACACTTTGGATACATAAAACGTAACCTCAGACTCCGTTCGCCCGAAATCAAAGGCTAGCCTTACACAACCCTGGTTCATATCCGCACTAGAACACGCATCATCGATTTGGTCACCATTTAAAGATTATCTCCTCTAACGAACGAGAAACAATTCAAAACAGAGCACTAAGGTGCAT
>JAZHYW010056866.1:0-26410 GCA_037355805.1 Ixodes ricinus
TCGGACGCGATTTTCTGAGCTCCCCGAACAAAATGACCAGCACCAAGCTGCCAACTTCGGGCTCATTATTCGGCCTTCCTAGAGGGTTTTCTCACCAGGAGGACCAGAAGAAAGGCCCACTACTTCGAGCAACGTTGCAGCCGCCGATGTAAGCGGTCAGCCCGAAGCCATGGACACGAAGATTGCGAGCAACGCCGAAACCGCCCCTATCGAGACGGGACCGGCAAGTCTTGCCACTCCGACACTGAAAAAGCCAACAATGGAGTGCCCCGCCGTTGTATGCTTCGGTGAGCCCTCCACGATTCCAAACACGGCTTTTTCAGTTGAACAAGCTGTAAGGTCCCTTCTCGCGAGTATCCCGAGAGAGAACCTTTTAGACATATTCAAGGACATGCTTGGAGAAACCCATGAAATTGTGCCAACCAAAGCGAAGAAGAAGAAATCGGCTTCAAAGAAAGCTTCGATAAACCCTCTAGGTACAAAACAAACGCAAGAAGCGCCGGCCGCAGCCGGCACCACGTCCATACCAGACACAACGCCGCATGCAGTGGAGAACGAGCGCGCCAGTTCGATACCTGCGGGGACACTCGCACCACCACCGAACGCGGTCAGCGAGATGCCACCTACTACACGAGAGGAACCTGAGGACACGGTTGGTTGGACCCAGGTGACGTACAAGAAGAAAAGGAAACGGGTCCGAGGGGACCTGACACAGCAAACTTCCGAGGAAGCCAAGTCAACCCGGCGCTGGCAGTACGAGTATAAGATCCGTTTGACGCGTTCACAAATCTCAATCAAGCCCTTACTTCCACTACTCAAAATGCACCTCACGGGCACTCACATCTCCACGACCTTCACAATGCATCTCATAGAAAAGGCTAACACGATTTCGGTCCGCACAGATTCGAAAGAGTTAGCCGAGACTCTTGAGAAGATCACAGAGATCGGCACCGAAGAGAAAGGCAAGATACCCATACAAGTCTTCAGGACTTATGGGAATACACACAGCAAGGGTGTCATTTATGACATATATCCCAAGGAAGAGGACCCGCAAGACGACGTCCTCAATTCGGAAATTGAGTCAGAAAAGCCTCACGTGGTGGCCGCTCGAAGACTTGGCAAGTCAAACACGGCGGTCCTCACGTTCGACGGAGAGAAAACGCCTCGATCTGTTCTTTACGGCAAGAGGTACATGCGGGTATTCCCGTTCAAACCAAAAGCAGTAACCTGCGGGCACTGCCACCGTCTAGGACACAAGTTCGATATATGCCCGAATACGGCAGTGTGCCCTATATGCGGAACCGACCATCCAAGACCAACGGACCCGACCCAGGGACCTGGGTGTACCGACACTACACCCTACTGCCAGGGATGTAAAAAGAAGGGCCACCTCGGAACCGACCGCAAATGCCCCACATGGCAGGAAACCAACAAAAGGATGCGGAAAGACATCAAGAGTTTCAGAGAACAGCACAAGCTGCAACAGCAACAAGAGATAGCAAATAGACCCGTCAAGACCCCGGTACCGCCCAGTGAGAACCTGTGGGCCAACAAGGTCAAGCAGGGTCTCTCGCCACCACCGTTACCATCGCCAACGGCAGAAGCACAAGAATTGCGCAACACGTGCAACTTCCTCAAGGCAGAGCTAAACAGGCTCAACACCATCGTCCAGTCTCTACAGGAGGAAAACAAGAAGTATAGAGAATATGCCAATCATCAACGGGCACTCGCAGCCCAATTCTTTATGGAAAAATGATTAAGGTACTCCAGTGGAACTGTCAGGGGCTTCGCAAACGGGCGGCGGAGCTTCGGATACGACTCCTGGACAAGCCCGATGAACGTCCTGACGTAATGCTACTTCAGGAAACTAACACGTCAAGCATCAACTTTAGCGGCTACACAGCCTACTCCAGCCCATCAATCACATCCAAACGCCCAGGCCACTCGGCTTCCCCACCAGGAAAAGCTATTGTCTACGCAAGGAGCGACTGGTATCAACACCAGGTCGACCTTACTCCATACTGTGATGAACAACAAGAAGTGGTTGCAGTTCGCGCAACGGTTCAGCAGACGAACCACATTTTTGTGTCCATCTACTACAGACCGCTTAGAGACAAGACGCATACAAGAAACCACGGATGGATCGCTCACCTGCACGATGTATACCCCCGAGAGCAGAAGCACTACGGCGGAGACTTCAACCTCCAACACCAAACGTGGGGCTACGCACAGTCTTCGAACGGAGCGGAAGATCTAATAGGTGAGATGCAAACATTCCGTTTGCAATTGGCAAACAAGAAAGGAACCAAGACAAGACTGGGAGGAGCCGGACAGAAGGACACGACACCAGATCTATCATGGACGACAAATCAGTACATACAGCATCAAAAATGGAAGTGTCTCCTAGACCCATGGGGTAGCGATCACTTCCCCATAATCTTCGAGTTCTCGCCCACAAAGAAGGTCAAGAACATGACAAAGAAACGAGTGGCCAAGACCGTTCACTGGGACAGGTTCAGGGACGTCCTGAGGGAAGACAAATCCGAAGAGTCCAGCTTCGAGAACCTCCTTAACAGCGCCCTGCAGGCAGCCACAATCAAGACAAACGTCGAAGAAGACGCTCCTAACCCTGATATTTTCCTTCTCAACCTCTGGGCCAAGCGACTGCAAGCGGTGCAGAAGTACCGAAAGGGGTACAAAACCCCACAAGGCAGGCGAGCCATTACTAGAGCGACGGTGGATGCAAAGGTGTACGCCCAAAAACTAGACTCACGCCGCTGGCTAGATTACAGCGCTTCACTTTCCGACAAGACCTCGATCACGAAGCTCTGGGCTACGAGTCGAGCCTTGCTCGGAAAAAGAAGACTAAAGGAGCGACGCAGACACTAGCTCTCAAACTGAACAAGTCTGAGGAACAGTTGGCAAGAATATCGGGAGATCTCTTCTTTCCTCAACCTGACCTAGCCGGCTGCGCCTCCCTTACTATCAAGAAATTCTGGCTCCCGATCACGAGATGGACCGTCTCTTTACCCGCGGAGAACTCGAGTGCGCCTTGAATCAAGGGAAGTTGCACACGGCACCGGGATCAGACAAAATCACCATGGCTATGCTACGAAACCTCCCAGACAACACGAAAGAACAACTCCTAGACCTGATCAACCAGATCTGGGAAACTGGCAAACTTCCCCAGCAGTGGAAGCATTCCCTCGTCATTCCGATTCCCAAGCCGGGCAAAGACAAAGGTGCACTCTCCAGCTACAGGCCAATCTCTCTAACGTCATGCACATGCAAGTTGATGGAACGAATGGTACTTGCAAGAATCGTATGGCATCTAGAATCTACGGACGCCTTCCACCCCGCCCAGACAGGGTTTCGACCGTGTCTCGGAACGCAAGAAAGCCTCGCCCTCATATCGGCTGACGTAATACGAAACATCAACCCCAACCGCGCAACCATCAGAACAATTGTGGCGATTGATGTTAAGAAAGCTTTTGACTCGGTCCCACACGCATCAGTCATCAACGAAGCCCGAAGACTCGGCATAGTCGGAAGGCCGCTGAACTTTGTCAAGAACTTCCTTGAAGGGAGAACGTTCTCGGTACGCTGCGGCTCGCACGACAGCGAACCGAGAGTGAACCGAGTAGGAGTCCCACAAGGCTCCGTGCTCTCGCCAACGCTCTTTAATATCGCGATGGCAGCCCTGCCTCACGAACTTGCAAAGATCCCCAACTTGGGCTTCACCGTGTACGCGGACGACGTCTCGATATGGACCAAGAACGACGACATTGCAAGACAGCAAGATACTCTACAAGCGGGCCTAGATACAATCGAAGCCCACCTATGCAGGGTAAAAATGCAAGCCTCTCCGGAGAAAACCAAATACACCGTAATCGCACCGAAAAGACACCGTCTCGCCAAGATCGCAGAACAACTAAACCTCGTTCTTGCAGGCAAGCGAATCGAGCCATCCACGTCTGTCAAGATATTAGGGATCACTATCGAGGAGACCGGCAAGGCAGACATCTGGCTCCAGGACACACTAAAACATTGCAACTCTGCCCTTAATGCCATTCGGCGCATCTGTAGCGCAAGGGGTGGAGCGACAGAAGAAATTGCCAGAAGAATGGTCAAAGCTTTAGTAGTTTCGCGTGTCTGCTACGGGGCTCGGCACTACTGGCTGACCAAGGCGCAATGGCAGAAGCTCGAAGCTTTGAACAACCAAGCGAAAAGAATAATCACAGGCCTGCCCAAGTTCTGCCCCCTGGGCAAGCTGAACGAACACGCTCAGATTAACTCCCTACACGAAATCGTTGTTGCCCGCACGGTCGCACACGGGGAGAGACTTAAGCACACACGACAGGGGAGAAGGATCCTGGAACTCTTACTGAGATGTACCGGAGACCTACCCAAGCTACCACAGGAACTCCCGCCATGGGAAGATCATGCAGAAATCACTGACAACAAACCAAGCACGCGGAAGGGCGACAAAAAGCAACAAGACCGCCTCGCTAGGGCACACATCAAGATGACGGAGGCGTGGGAAGAAGGAACGAACGGAATCGTGGCTGCATACACGGACACTGCTTCGATAGACGGCCCAGTCACTCTAAAGACTGCGGCTGTTATCTTTCCAACACTAGGCACAAGCGCAACCAAGAACCTTCCAGCCCGCACCTCGGTGAAAGGGGAGAACTAGCAGCAGTCCGCCTTGCCCTCGAGACGGCCCTTGCATTACCTGAACCACCACCAGAGCATCTCCGGATATTTACGGACTCTCAGGAAGTGGTAAAAGAATGCAGAAAATCAAGAAGCCCTAGCGTAGAAGTGCGTAATATCAAGAAACTCGCCTCACTGCTACTAGCAAGAGGCACGACTACGAGAATAGCCTGGGTTCCAGCGCACGCAGGAATACCCGGCAACGAAGAGGTGCATCGACTCGCCCGCGCGTCCCTTCTCGCTCCCCGTGACCGAGACGATACACCTTCATTGCAAGACCACGACCACGGCTACGCTCCCGTCCGCGATCGGGCACCGGCTAGTCGAGCACGAGAGGAAGATTGCAACGATGGAGGGTACGATCCAGGAGAGGAACGTGCCCAAATCAGGCAAGAATACCAATCAACACTCTGGGAGAAACTTCCCCCAACACCAAACCCTCCTCTGCCAACAGGGTTTGGAAGAAGGGCCAAGGTCCTCCTGACCAGGATCAGAACAGACACAACATTAACACCAGCGCGCATAGCATCTTGGAGCCGCGGGAAGAGATCCGGCACCTGCACTAAGTGCAATATGGGCGCCAAGGCGGACACTTTTCACTTGTTGTGGGAATGCCCCAAATACAAGACCACCAGGTCGAAGCATCGACCGAGTAACATCGCTTCTCTGGAAGGTTGGACACACCCGCCAGGCGAAGAGGACAACAAGAGAAGCATCCTCCGAAGTCTCATAGATTTCATCTACGAGGCGAAGCTGGATATCTTCATTTAGCCTAGTTTTCATCCTTTCTTTTTTTGCCAGCGTCCAGACCTCGCAGCCGCCGACGCACTCCCCCTTCCCTTACCCTTATTTTATGGCCAATAAACGCTTTCTGAACTGATTTGATGCATTTAGTACTAGTGTCGCCATCTCGTTTAACAAGTTGGAAATAAAATTAGCAGAGATGATTTTATTACACAAATACGCAAATACAACAATTTTTTGCTTTCTCGTCATGGTCTTAAATTTAAGATTAGAGGCACCCCTAGTACGTACGGCCATGTGTTTTGTCACCTTTGTCTTCTAAATAATTGTATTTTCAAAAATGCTCCAAAACGCGCAAAAACAGTCAAAAAGGTCATATTTGTGGATTTTTATTAAAAATCTCCAGCGCTCTAAAAGAAAAATCCAAGGGCCGTACAACCTTCATTGCGTTATCATAAGTAACCTCCGAAAGAATGAATACTATCGAGGCATTCCTGAAACTCAGGTTTGTGTAGCGAAGTTTGCCCATTGAGTGACGAGCGGTTGAATCCCCTTAAAGGGGCACTGACACCCCAAAGGTCGTATATTTTTTTATTGTCTAAAACGACGCAAGTTGTAGTCATAAACACGCAAAAAAACCGCATCGCGAAAAAAATTTTCCCGCGCGCGCGCGCGCCTTTTTATTTTTGGCGTTTAAATCTCCCGCCGCTACCTCCTTGCTTCTTATGATCGATGACGTCAAAAATCAGGAAATTTAGAAGCTTTGTAGGCGACATTTCTATAACATTTAATAATGGCAATCGTAAAACATGTTTTTTAACGCAATTGCGAACGCACTACGGCCCTTCTTTTTGAAATACCAAAAATCAGAGTTCGGTGAGATGTCCCTTCCTAGATTTGTGTCCTCTCTTTGGCGGCGCTCGAGCAGATCGGCGTGTCGGCGAAGAAACCGGTTTTTTCCCGCGCCGGCTCCCTTCTATCCCGCCAGCTCGCCTCCTCCTCGCATCGGGTCAGCGGAGGTCCGAGAGAAAGTCGAGTCGCAGGAGACCGCAAAATTTGACTGACTGCACTGCCGGGGACCGCGCGGGAACTTCAAATTCAGCATTTGGAAATTGTTTTTTTAATTCACAAATACTGAATTCCCAAGTTTCGAATTTTGAGGGTAATGTCCCGGCACCGTTTTCAATCGTTTCGGATAATAAAAAAAATATGATTTTGATGTGTCTGTGCCCCTTTAAACAACCGCGTTCGCAACCGCTTTGCGAACGCGGATCCGCTTCCCGTGTGAATGCGCCATTAGGCTGTAGCTACCCTTTAAGATAGGGGTCTCGATGCCTGACTAAGGGCCGGATTAGGGAACCGTCGCAGTCTGGAGGGCCGCAGAATAAATACGACAATACAAACAAGAAATAGTAAATAAATAAACCTAAATTATGATATAAATACACAAATTCAAACTAGATAAAAAAAGATAAAAGATATGTAAGGCGCATAAATACGTATATTCAAGAGCTTGCTAACAGACCTCTTGCAAAATCGAAGCGATCCTTGCGGCGTTGTGCCGTGCAAAGCAATTTGGATGCCTCTTGGTCACCGCTTTGAATTCGATTTGCCAGCCTCGATTCACGACATTCGTAGATACTTTTTTTCGATTATGTGACTTTTCTTAACATTATGTTGTTGCCACTAATACAGATAAAACGCTAGGGCGCTTTTTTTTTCTTTGGGGGGGGGGGGGGGCTTACGACGTACCAGAGTTTGTGCACAGGAAAACAAAGGAAGAAGAAGTAGAAGTGTACTCCGCCGATCATCCTGTTTTATTTTCTCAATGTCCTAGGCTTCTCAAATGATCCGTGACCCGCGTGGGTCATGCTGCAATATGGAGCGGTTGCCAGGCCGCCAGAAAGGTAAGGGACGCGGCAGGCCTTACTCCTCCACGCTAACTCTACACTCTTAGTCCGGTGACGGCTAATGAAACGGCTACAGCCTAATTAGGCGTGACATACGGTGGATTTCGGCACTCGACAAGAGAGTGACCCTGAGAAGTAGCCATGACAGTCCAGCGTTTCCACGTCATCCTAGACCACTTAGGCGTTACAACATCATTTATAGCCGTGACATTAAGAGCTCCTCACATCATTGGCGTTACAAGCTGTTTGTCACGCTGATAATGTAACGCCGATAGAACGAGTAACGGCTAAATTCAGAGCACAAAAATAATAAACATACAATTTCAAAGTTCGGGTCTCACCGGAGGCAGCGTGCGTCGGCAGTGCTACGAGCAAAACAAACCGACAAAGCGCCGGTCCCGGGGCCCAAGCCACCGAGCACGGTTGACCTTGAAGGCATACCTCGGCAAACCTCACTCATGAGGGCCCTCACTCACCCTCACTCACCCTCATCTTCACAGGTGAGGTGAGGGTGAGTGAGTTTCTGAACCAGGAAAATTCATGAGTGTGAGGGTGAGTGAGTTTCTGAACCAGGAAAATTCATGAGTGTGAGGGTGAGTGAGGGCCGTGAGGGCCGTGAGGGCTGTGAGGGCCGTGAGGGCCGTGAGGGCGGTGAGTGCGTGAGGGGCGTGAGGGGTGTGAGGGCAATGAGTGCGTGAGGGGCGTGAGGGGTATGAGGGCCGTGAGTGCGTGAGGGGTGTGAGGGCCATGAGGGCCGTGAGGGCGGTGAGTGCGTGAGGGGCGTGAGGGGTATGAGGGCCGTGAGGGTGGTGAGTGCGTGAGGGGTGTGAGGGCCGCGAGGGCCGTGAGTGCGTGAGGGGTGTGAGGGCCATGAGTGCGTGAGGGGTGTGAGGGGTATGAGGGCCGTGAGGGCAGTGAGGGGAGTGAGGGCCATGAGTGCGTGAGGCCTCCTTCAGACGGAGCAACTTTCTCAGCAATTTCGGTGTTGCTGGCGGGTTGTTCCCTAGCTTTCCCTAGATCGACACGAATTGTTGAGATCGGGTCCGGCTCAAAACAAGCGAGCAACTCGGAGCAATTCGAAGACGTTGAAAGCGGCTGCATCCAATCAGGGACGCGATATTTTCACGTGATACCTCGTGCCGGTGATGATGACAACAAAAGACTTGGTTCTGGTTTGAAATTGATCGGTTTTGGAAATAAACTGTTTTAATAAACTGAGGGCGATGAGTGCGTGAGTGTGTGAGGAGAATGAGTGCGTGAGGGGCGTGAGGGCGGTGAGTGCGTGAGGACAACGAGTGCGTGAGGGTCATCAGTGGTGTGAGGACGGTGAGTGAGTGAGGGGTTTGAGGGCGTGAGGGGCGTTAGGGCGGTGAGTGCGTGAGGGGCATGAGGGCCGTGGGGGGTGTGAGAACCATGAATGCGTGAGCGGTGTGAGCGCGTGATGGGCGTGAGGGGCGTGAGTACCGTGAGGAGTGTGAGGCTAGTAGTGCGTGAAGGGCATACGTGCGTGGAGGGCGGTGAGGCGCGTGAGTACTATGAGTGCGTGAGGGGTGTAAGGACCGTGAGGGCGGTGGGGAGAGTAAAGGCATCAGTTCGTCAGGGATCTGAGCTCAAATGAAGCGCTTCCATTTGCATGTGGGGCTTTTGCGAGACGATGAGTTCTCTGTGAGGCCTGATTTCGCTTGAAGGCGTAGATAATTTGTGAGTGGTCGCGCGGGTATTGGCCCTTGGGGCCTCTCGCGGCATCTCCCGTTAAGTAAGATCGACGCTCGCCTCGCAAAAATTTCGCCGCGCGGATGCTTGCTGCGGTTTGGTTATTGGGTAACGGGTAAGAAAGAAGGAGTTTGTGCGAGCTAAGGCTCACTGCTTGGCGATATTTGATAGCGCGGTTTGCGCAACTAGCGTTAGGTTGGCCGTTTTCTTTGTTATGTTTGAGAAAAAAGGAAGCTGGGTCGGAATGATTAAGAGTTCGCTCGCTCGCCGCTTCAGACAGCGAGTCGCCGGTGAACGGGTGGCGTTTTGCTGGTTGACGGCGGATGAAAAACGGGCGCTGTGCTCTATAGTAGAAGTTACTGCTTGAAGCGCTCTGACTTTAGAAATCTTTGCAGACGGCGCATGCAAACTCAAGTGAACTGCGAGCAGTCGCCCTTAGCCTCTACTCTTTTGTTCTAATTGTATAGGCTGTTCGAAAGAAAAAAAAGTACACAAGCACGACTTTCTGGACAAATATCCTCAAAACATCATGTTGATATTTGTTGATATTGAGCACTAGTATACTCTATCCGGTAACACAATATGAAACTTGATTTCATTATTTCTTTGCATTGAAGAATTGGGCGATCAGTTCACTGTTTATTTCGTTAAAGAGCACTGCTGAAAAATCATATTTTCTTCATGTAATTGACCGATATTTATTATGTCAGTCATTCGGTCCGTACGCACTACGTTTGCTGGAAACAAAAGGTTTCGGAGTGCTGGGCCTTTGTATGCGCACCTTTCGCTTCCGGCAGAGGGTCACCTGTCGATGAGTAGACTTATGGCAAGCACTAATGGCAAAATTAGCGCTTGCAGAAAAGCCGGAATTTCTTGTGAAAACCAGCTAGCTCGGAACTAAAAATTATAGAAGTGGTGTTTTAACTTCCCTCAAACACTGTGACCATTCGTAATTATGAATTTTATGAATTTATGGATTGCACGCTTAAGTCACCCGTGATACAAATCAGCTGCACTGCGATTGGTCCACAGCCAGGAATTATCTTCAAAAACATCTGGCACGTTAATTTTTTGCTTGTAGTTCTATTGCACAAGACGACAGTGCACCAATAAATTGGCTTATTATGAATCGAAAAGTCACGCAAAAATAGATAAAAAATGATTAAAACCTAATTGAGATATCAGCACACGAAAGAGCAACTGAATGTAGTAGACATGAGCACATGCATAAGCGGAAAGCGTGTAAGGCTGTAGGCAAGCTGGTGTTCTTCGAGTTTTTTGAACCCTGTCACTAGTAGCTGGCATTTATAAAATGTATTATGCTAAGAAAAAAGCTATTCAAAGACATGTATACATTTGCTAATGGTGCTGCCGACAAGATCAATGGCGAATTAGAAATTCCAGGTATGTATTGATATTGTTGAATTACGTGTAAGGTCAAACGGTAAACAACGCTCGGTACTAAGTTTTAGTTAACCCGAGATTAGGACAATTGAATCGGCACCAGAGAAGGGACGTGCGTTCCAAAGTAATGTTTCAGGTCTGTAAACGTTGGGGAGTAGTACTTAATTCGCAGTTATCCAACAGTGCCCAGCTACAGCAGAAACAACGTTGAGCGCTAGCGGCGAGACACACGCACAGTTTCATTTAGACTCAACCAGTGAGGTATGCACTCGCAATCTTTTATTTCTCTCAAAATTTCACAACAGTCCTTTATAAAATAAATAATATCACTCTAGCACATTATACAATTCTGAGCATATATACATATATATGGGCGGTTTCATTTGGATTCAGGCAACGAGTGGCAGTCGTATATTTTATTTTGCTTCAAATTTTTATATTTTGTGGAGCATGTTCCTAGAAGAACAATCCTTTTTATTTTCATGTCCTGACATGATTAGTTCCTGAGAAAAAAAATCTCAAAGAAGCGGGAAAGAACTACGAGGTTTTGACGATTGTCGTGTGTGGCGTATTTGAATCACTCTCAATCTCAAAGTACTAAAAAAAGAACGTCTATATCTTTCAGTGTGATATATAGGCATGTAGGTAAGCCGACATTATAACTGCTATTTATTATTCGTCGCTCCAATTTTTGTAAAAATCCCCACACATGCCTCCGCGAACAACTGTGACCTAAATTGCGGATTTTATTTTGAGTCGACTATGTTTAGTATCGCTTTTAAAATATTACCACGTGTAGAACCCTTCATTGCCTTCCAAATTAAGCAAAGTTTGTGTTTTTATCATGTACGATTATTGAAATATAAATTATGAAACAGAGAGGGTTTTCATTTTTCGTTCAACTTCAGCACGCGGTATAAAAAAAAAAGCCCATTTTTAATTTTTTTTCGCGTTGCGTTCTCTTCACATTCTTCTTTTAGCCAAAATACATTCCGTTAATAGTATTTGCCTTGGTTTTTTGTTTTAAGCCTCTAAATATGCTAAAAAAGAGCAAATGCCGATGGTGGGATTTGACGATTTTCGTGTGTGGCGTTTTTGAACAACTCTCAATGTCAAAGTATTCAAAAGAGAGTTTCAATATTTTTTATTGTGATATATATGGAAGTCAGTAAAACGACATTCCATCTACTATTTATTATTCGTCGATCCAATCTTCGTAAAAATCCCCAAACATGCCTCCGCGAACAACTGTGACCTAAACTGTGGATTTTTTTTTTAGTGGACTATGTTTAGTTTTGTTTTTAATATAATACTACGTGTTGAAACTTTCATTGCCTTCCATATTATGTAAAGTTTGTGCCTTAATCACGTACGAGTACTGAGAAATAAATTATGAAACAGAGAAGGTTTTCACTTTTTGTTCAATTTCAGCACGCTGTAAAAACAAAAAAGAAAAAAAACCTTTTTAAATTTTTTTTTTTGCGTTGCGTTTTTTACACTTTTCTTTTAACCAGAATACATTCCGTTAGAGTTATATGCACTAGTTTTGAGTTTTAAGCCTCTAAATGTGCTGAAAAGAGCAAATGTTGATGGTGGGTTTATGGGTTATAGCTGTATATTTTATTCTTTATTATAATAATCTATGGGACCTTGAATAAATACTCATATAAAAAACATGAATGTCGTTAGGCGTATAATAACAAGTTTGCAATTCCAAACGTCTAAAGACTATATATAAAATCGCAACTGCCGGGAGCGGGTTTTCAGACAATTTCTGCCGGTGCCATGATTGGAGGGGCATCAAGCCTAAACACTATGCGCTACATAATCTATACTTCGTTAGAAATATAAAAGTATAATATTGTAAAACATTAGAGTAAAATATGCTCCCTATTGGAAACCTAGATTTTTAAATGCGAAATTTTATATTTTTAATGCTAAATTCATGTTGATAACAGAACCAAATAATTTTTCAGCATATTTAAAGGCTTAAAACTCAAAACCAGTGAATATACCTCTAACGGAATGTATTCTGGGTAAAATAAGGGTGTAAAAAAACGCGCAGCAAAAAACAAAAGAAAAATATTAAAAATGTTTTTTTTATACAGCGTGCTGAAATTGAACGAAAAGTGAAAACCTCCTCTGTTTCATAATTTATTTTTCAGTACTCGTACGTGATTAAGACACAACCTTTACATAATATGAAAGGCAATTAAATGTTCTACACGTGGTATTATTTTAAAAACAAAACTAAACATAGTCGACTAACAAAAAAATCTGCAGTTTAGGTCACAGTTGTTCGCGGAGGCATGTTAGGGGATTTTTACAAAGATTGGATCGACGAATAATAAATAGTAGATGGAATGTCGTTTTACTGACTTGCACATATATCACAACAAAAAATATCGAAACTTTCTTTCAAAAAAATATCGAAACTCTCTTTTGAATACTTTGAGATTGAGAGTGGTTCAAAAAGCCACACGAAAATCGTCAAATCCCACCATCGGCATTTGCTCTTTTTTTAGCATTTTTAGACGCTTGAAACTCAAAACCAAGGCAAATACTTTTAACAGAATGTATTCTGGCTAAAAGAAGGGTGTAAAGAAAACGCAACGCGAGAAAAATAAAAAAAATAAAAATAGTTTTTTTATATTTTTTTATACAGCGTGCTGAAGTTGAACGAAAAGTGAAAACCCTCTTGATAAGCCTGCTGAAAGCTCCCGGCGTGAATTCTTATGAGCTTTGGAATATTTCCTGGGTTGCCAAAGGCAACCCCGGAAATATTTGACATTTTCAATTACTATTACCAACGTTACTCAAATCTATTTTCAATGGTACAGTATCAATAGTTTTCAATAATCGAGTACCGATAGCACGCAATCGATATTTTTGCGGTAGTCGACCATCGATAGTGTCATCGATAGTTTTTACGGTACTCGGCTCTGGATGTATTGATAGTTTATACATATGTACCGACAGTCAACCAACGATCGCATACTATTGATAGTTTTATAATAGTATACTCTTGACAGTCCAGGGTTTCAGCAGATTGTGTTCGCACTCCGATAACGATAGGATGCGGGCGCAAACACAGTTGTCGGTTGTCGATGTAGCGCCTATCGCTATCAGAGCTGTAGAAATATCTGCTGAAAAATATACAAATCCCCCTGTTCACAGACTGCACTGAGGTGAAGTCCCTATATGATATTCACTGGTAACAAAAAGCATATCGAGGGGCTTTACACCGAGGCGCTTAAGCGCCTTATCGGTCCGCCAACGAAACAGCGCCGCGCACGCCATCAAGAATACTTGCACGGCCCTACAAAGAGACGACGGGACCGCCGTAACGATACGATGGATCCTGGGACACGATGGGCACCCCTGCAACGAGCGGACCCACGAGCTGGCGAGCGAGGCTTCACGACACCGCTCCCGGCACGGGGACCCGACGTGGCTGACACCCTTCCAAAGACCCCGAGGAGCGCTGGAGCCGCCGCCAACGAAGACGGCAGGGCCTGCTTCTTACAATGATACCTTGGCAAACCTCACTCATGTGGGCACTCACTCACCCTCACTCACCCTCATTTTCACAGGTGAGGTGAAGGTGAGTGAGTTTCTGAACCAGGAAAATTCATGAGTGTGAGGGTGAGTGTGGACCGTGAGGGCTGTGAAGGCCGTGAGTGCGTGAGGGCCGTGAGGGCGGTGAGTGCGTGAGGGGCGTGAGGGCTGTGAGGGCGTGAGGGGTGTGAGGGCCGTGAGGGCGGTGAGTGCGTGAGGGGCGTGAGGGCCATGAGTGCGTGAGGGGCGTGAGGGCTGTGAGGGCTGTGAGGACCGTGAGGGGTGTGAGTGCCGTGAGGGCGGTGAGTGCGTGAGGGGCGTGAGGGCCATGAGTGCGTGAGGGGCGTGAGGGCTGTGAGGGCTGTGAGGACCGTGAGGGGTGTGAGTGCCGTGAGGGCGGTGAGTGCGTGAGGGGCGTGAGGGTGAGTGAAGGGCTGAAGGTGAGTGTGAGTGTGAGTGTGAGGGTGAGTGAGGGGCTGAGGGTGAGTGTAGCTGTGAGGGTGAGGGTGAGTGAGGGGCTGACGTGAGTGTGGCTGTGAGGGTGAGGGTGAGTGAGGGCGACCTAAAATGCCGACCTCTGAATGTATCTATGCGGAAAGATAGAGCTCATTAAGCAGCCCGCACGGAGATGAGACAGTCAGTCTCTCACAATTAATGACCCTGAGCTGCACTTAAAATACATCTTTCTTTCTTTTTCTTTTTTAGATGCTTGTTGATGTAGCTACAAGCACATGTAATGTAGACAGTTTTTCTTGTTTTGTTTTTTCTCGTTTGTCGTCGGTTGCAATGGACCGTGTCAGCTAAACGAATGTTCCGTTGACAGTTCTTTATGTCTCTTTGTCCATGTGTGTTTGTGTGGTCGTTTGTTGCAGACGCGGCAGAGCGTGATTTTCAAGTGTGCTTTTATACTAGTAACGAGCGAGAACATAAACACGCGTCTCTGAGATGTGTCCAGTTCGTGGTCCAGTCCATGCGGGTCGAAATTTGGTTCGGAACATAATATTTCAAATGGCACATGTCTCACTCAATATGTATTGGTAAATTGGCGTTTTTACTCTGTCGTCTCATTAGAAATGTTCACAAATTGCTTTTAGCTTTCGATTTACGTAATACTAGGAATGTGACAAAGATCAAAAACTTTCGTTTTTTTTTTTTTTTTTTGTTTACGACGCAAAGTTTGCGCGTGTCTGCGACGGCGTGTATAAACTTGAAAGCATCAGTTTGTTTATTTCTGAGCCTTGTTTCTTTCTTTCTTTCGAGGTCAATGTTTCAGTGTTATTCAACGTAGCTTTCGGACCATCCGTTTTCTCGGTATAGCAAGCCCAACGACTTTCGGCGTCGGGCAAATAAAAAAAAATAAAAAAAATACAAGCACGTACATAAAAAAAAAAAAAGGTAAGAAAGTCGCGGGACCGGATGAGTGGGCGGGTGCCTGTGTTTACTTCGACCTTAGCGAAGCTTGTTACAACACAAATTGGCGATGGATGGACGGACCGCAGACCACACGCACTTCTCGCATGCACTGAGCGAGTTGTCGAGGTTACAACCGGCCTGCTCCCTTGGGATTCGAACCAGGTTGCTTGAGATTCGAACTCGGCTGTTTGGTGGTATTCCAATCCAACTGTTTCGGTTTTTAACCTTGCTGCTTGGTATTCCCACCGTCCTAGTGGGGGTTGCAACCCTCGTCCTTTGGGGATTTCAAACCTCGGCTCGTTAGTCCGTGGTGTTACAGTGGTCGTGTACGTATTACTGGGAAGTGCGGAGTGTTGCGGGCGGGCCTACCTGTAATACTCTTTCCCTCTAGGGTGTATTCCTCAATGGGGTAAAACATTACACCACTGGGAGGTGTAAATACTTTATCTTCTGAGAGCTCCTTTGGGAGTCGAACCCAGCTCTTCCATGATATTCCAACTGAACGGTTTGGGGTTTGAACTTCGCTAGCTTGGTGTTTAACTCCTTTATTCTTGAGGTTGGAATCCAGGCTTCTGGGATTCGAACGTCGACTGGGGGATCCTTCATTGTGTAGTTAGACTGGCAGGTGTGGATCGTGACGCGTCACCTGCGCAAAAATGCGCTGTCCCAAAGAGTGTACTCGTAGGCCTTGAGGGTGTATTCCTATGTTACAAACACACACCACTGGAGGTGTAAATACTTCATTTTAACTTCTGAGGGCACCTTTGGTATTCAAACGCCGGCTCTTTGGGAATCGAACCCGGCTCTTTGGTAGTCCAACCTAACTGTTTGGGGCTTTAACCTCGCTGCTCTGTGTTCCCACCTTTCTCTTTGGGGTTAGAACCCTGGCCCTTTGGGATTCTAACCTCGGCGCGGTGGTCCTTCGTTGTTTACGCAGACTGGAGTTGTAGGGTGTGGAGTGTTATGCGCCTACCTGCGCGAAAGACGCAATTCCAAAGCCCTTGAGGGTCCTACTTTCTGAGACAGGAGATCAGGGGGACATGTGCCAAGGGACACTTTTTTTTTTATTAATATTATTCACGATCTCGAAATGAAATTTTTACATGTTATGGTGCTTAAATTTCTCTTTCTAAACCTGGTGTTTGATTTGATATAGTTTTTTTTAGAGGCTTTCATTAAAAGTTCCTTAAATTTCCCATAAATATTTCTAACCAAACCTAGATAGTCACATTCTATATATTCTAAAGTTTATGTATGCCAAATATGCTTGTGATAGGACAATATTCAGAACAAAAATTCTTGCGCACAAACTGCGAAGATGCCACAAATTGCATTTAAAAAGAAAATGGCGTTCGAATGTTAACATACCGTATTTTCCGGACTATAAGTCTAGATATCTGGCTATACTCTTTTCCGCGATGCGGAAAATAATAATTTGTTAATAAATTTTTGTGAGAAATTTAAGCTACAGAAAACTGCTATGGAGAGAGGACGGCTAGGCCTACTTGTCAACGTAAATGTGATGGCGGGCGACGTCACAACTTGAAGGACCACGTAGAGAAAAATGACTGGAATTCATTCCGTTCTGCGTTGCCTGGAGAGCTTCTAAATGCGTATTTGACTAATTTCGCGATCGTAACCGGGACTAATTATTTTCGTAAATGAAATATAAATAATCAAGAATAATAAAACACCCCAAATCCCAAAACTCACACTTTTCGCAAAAATATTGCCGCTTTTCGATCCGCGTTCACGTACATAATAACTAATGATATAGACTATTTGAGGACTTTTTTTTTTTTATCTTCGACGCGCTAAAAATGTTATTTGACGCACAGTTGTAAGCGGCTATCCACAAAGAAAAAACAAAAAAAAAAAACGAGAATTTTGAAGTGCAATTATGACAGGAACGTCGATACCGGTAGCTAAGTACAGTGTGCACATAGTTAGTTCCCTTTGTGATATAGTAAGAACACCGATATAAATTTCATTTTTCGCATACCCACCCTGAAGGCTGCAGAGCTTTATGTTTTGGATGGATGGATTTGACTTTGTTTTGCATTGACGGGTGTAAACGGCTGTACATTTCTGCTGTGGCCGCCTAGCCTACGGTGTCGGAGCTTCCTTTCATAGCACGATGGTGTGGTAGTGCAGACAAAAACATTTTGATGCCGACAGCGACACTCCTGGTGGGCCACACATTCGGAAATTACACTCTGAAAAAAGGGGTGTCAGTTCTTACAGCCTTTTGTCCCCTATAATGCACCCCAAAACTTCAGTTCGAATTACAGCGCACTCACGTCGAACAGACGGCCCCAAATTTTACCAGGGGCTTGATTACGTTACGATGTAACTTATTAAACAGCTAAAGTACGTTTTAAAGACCACATAAAGAAAGCACCGAGTTTTTACAGGGGCCAAAAAAAACCCCGATGATTTTTTTTTTTTGTAGTCAGTAAAACGTACATTAGCTATTTGAATAAGTTGTACCACATGGCTATCAAGCCCCTCGTAAAATTTCGGGCCGTCTGTTCGACTGTAGGGCGCTGTACGTCGAATCGAAGTTTTGGGGTGTATTATATGGGACAAAGGGTGTAACGATACACCCTTTTTTTTTTTTCTGAGAGTGTAAGGGAACAAATTTCATAAGCGCGCGCCATCGTGCACCCTGGACATGTACGAACGTGTTCGACAGGAGTGCCGCGTCAGCGTGTTCGGCGTGGGCTCGGGACCAATCATGCGCTTCGCTCTGGAATCGATACCGAGAACATTTGCGGCAGCTATTGATATATAGTTGGGGTTCTGCAACGGCTGATTGACAGGCTCACGTTCGAGTGGGATCGACAGCGTTGCAACGATTTTTGTAACCGCTTACGACGGATAGATGGATGGATGCGGCTGAACCCTGGGGCGGCGGCTCGCACTGGCGCCATCTGTTGGACAGCCCTATAAACACTTTCGACTGGCGTAAATTTTTCGCGCCATCCTTTCACCGTGGGCTCGAAATAATTCTGACTGTGTTATAAGTTATAGACAGGCGGCTGTTCCTCATGGATATACCGTAAAACCTTCAGTCTAGTTACACGAAGATTAGGATCGTTCCAGGGCTAGCCAGTAGATAACGTCAGTGTGTTACTTCGTCGCAAGCAGTTACAAGCGGTTGCAACATGGTTGCAACGTGCTTAAAGGGTCTATTTCCGGGACAAGGCATGCATAGATTGGAACTTCCTGCTTGAGCGAGCCGTCGGAAGAAAGAAAAAAGAAGGGAGGGGGGGGGGGGCTTGAAGATGCAGTACAATGGCCCTTATCGGTGAGTATATCGAGGTGAAATGCGAGGTCGAGGGCGGGAGCCGCAGGCATCCGTGCTCGTCAGAAGGCGCGCCCAGACCTTATCGGACAATGAGGACCTTGAACGGTATTTTGGGGGTTTGCCAGGCCCTTTTGCCACTGTCTCCGCGTGTGAGCTCGGAGCGATGCAAGCGCATTCCGAGAGCGTTCCTAACTGACTTCGTCGACTATTACTCTTTTTTTTTTTTGTTCCGAGTCTTCTCGCGTTGGCAGAAATTCGATAGCGTGCGTCTGTGTCCGTGGCGCCCTTTTTCAACTAATGACCGTGAAACCGAAAATATTTTCGCCGATCTCGTGCTGTGAGAGCAGTGGCGTCACAAGGGTCAGCGGCACCCGGGGCGGTAGCCCGCCGCGAACCCCCCCCCCGCTCTCGTAGCCCGCCGTGACACCCCCTGAGCGCTGCACCCGGGGCGGCCCCCCCCCCCCCCTCCCCCTTGTGACGCCACTGTGTGAGAGGTCGGGCTTTGTTTTCCTTCGTGCTGTATCCCAGGGGTGGAGAGACCTAGAGAGCTTCACGTTGCTAGCGCGGGAGCTCGTGCCGGTACTTCGAAGCATGGATAGGGCACCCGCCGAGTCCGAAACGCGAGCCATCAACACTGCCGACCCGTTATAACTAGGCTCCGTGTTTTCGGAGTTTATTTTTTACCGAAAATTCGGTGTTTATCGGAGTTTATTTTTCGTAAATCCCCAATTCTCCGAAATTCGGAGATTAATTTCTCAGTGTTTCCTATTAAAAAAATAAATAATAACCGGATGCAAACGTATGCCAGATAAAAACGCGCTTGTATCAATTAAGATTTCTTCAGTTGAATTTGGCGTTGGTGTCATTGGCAATACTAATTTGTCCCACGACAAAAGTCGCACACAAGTGTGGCTTCGATAAACTTCGATACCTTAAAATCAATGAACTGCCGGAGGTAGCCGCAAGGAAGCTCGTAGTCATCCCATCAATCTATCCCGCGGTTGCGCGAGGTGGAGTGGTTAAGGATGTAATAGAGAAAAGTTTCAACTGCCCCTCTTCCCTATTTTATACAATCTCTATGGTCCATAGCTTTCACTGTTACCCCCAGAAGCACCCCTCTCCTTTCTCTAAATCCCAAATCCCCTGGCCCAAACTGGAAACCAAAAGAGTGGCTTTTGTCGTGACACGAATGGTAAGACCCCTTTTGACAACGGTCCGAGGCTTGAAAGATAATTATGGTGTCATTTTCCCAGGACCATTATTCCTGCGTTGCTCAAATTGTAAAAAAATATATATATATATATATATATTTATAATTTGTAAATATATATATTTTTATATTTTTTTGTGTGTGTGTGTGTGGGGGGGGGGGGGGGGTGGCATGGGCACATAACAATTCGGAGTTTATCGGATAAATCCGAATTGCCAAAAATTTTACCGGCGGGTGTTTTTCGGAGTTTTTCGGATTTATCCGAAAACACGGAGCCCTAGTTATAACTTATTGCACTTTGTATAAATGTATATGCTACAAAATACAGTTACTCATCTCTTGGTTCCAAAAAGTCACAAATATACTCATTAATTTTTTCCCTAATTTTTTTGTCTTTTTGTTTTGTTTTGTTATTTTGTTACAGAAAGGAAGAAGCAACGAGTAAGAACGAGCTACGTTACTCTGGTGGCACCGTTTCGGGGGTAGGGCGGGGCGGGCATAATTTGGTGTTTCGAGGTTCCATATCTCCGTTTCTGGTAAAAGTAATTGTGCGTCTGTTTAGAGCAGGGTGCACAACTAAAAACTTGGGCGGGCCAAAAATGCGTTTATTGAAAAACTGTGCGGGCCGCACCTAGTGCGACGTGTTGCACATTCGGGCTGCAGTCAGGCTTGCGATATCATGCGTCATCGCACTCGTTGCCGTCTTTAGCGCATCTCGCAATGTCATGTCCGTCACGGCAGATCGAAGGCGGTCCTTGTTGAGAGTCATCAGTGAGAAGGTCTGCTCAGAAGACGTATACGCGCTCCCGAAAAGTGACGGCAGTTTTCAAGGCGCGGTCCACCAGGTTTCCGTACTTGTTCTTGTCCAGGTTTTTGTAGAACTCATGCAGCTGAGATTCGCGATGCATAGTCTTCCGCGCTGGTGGACACTGGAGGTCGATGAGCTCCAGTTGCATCGTCGGATCGGAGTCCTCTGATCCGACGATGCAACCCTTAACTATCCCAACGGGAAGGCAGAGGGTCGATAGCCTCCGTGATGAAGGAGGGAAGGGGATCTGTTTAGAGAGAGCAAGACGTTTTCGCGTTCCGTGTACAGACATGTTGAGACAGAACCACTCCATGGAAAGGGACGGCTGCACACGCTGTTTTATTGTTGTCAGCGGTACTAGTGGAGAGGTAAACTTTGAACTGAGAAATCGTAGTTCCTTCGCCGAAGAGTGAGAAAAGTCGGTCAGAGGGTTTCACTGCTGCTTGCCAAGCGGAGCGGGCGCTCGGTGGATTGGATGGCATAGTAAGCAATTTTCTGCGCTGATCCGGGCCACGGGCCGCTGTGGCGAGCGCGCGCGGGCCGGCGTGTTAATTGTGTACCCCTGGTTAGAGGGTTCTGCCGCCTTCGCTGGAGACGAGAAAGTCGGGCGCAGTGCCGCCGCTCAGCCTGACGTTTTGACGTGCATCGCGCACGCCGGTGCGATGCTCATCCAGATCCAAGCGGGCAGCATGGGTGCACGGGGAGTTGAACCTTTGATGATGATCTCTGGTTTCCGCAGCGGCATTTCGCGGACAAGCGCGCTATATGTTTGGCGCTGGCGCGAGTGCCTCGAAATGCTTCGTATGCTGAAACATTTCTTGCTGAGGGCATTTTCTAAAAGCCACGGACTCGCTCGCGTCCCTGCTTTGCGCGGAGCTGCGCGGAACTCTCCACGTAATCGACTTGAAATATAGACTGGCAAACGGGTAAAATTGTCTTCCCAACATTTTGAACATTCTACGCAAGTCCTTAAAAAAAAATACATATTTTTGTTTGTGTTTTTAGGCGCCAAGTTGTACGAATTCTTGCCCTCATCCATAGCCATGCCTCATACCACATGCACTCTCAGAAATAGAGGGTGTAGTGCTTACAGCCCTTGTCCCATATATAACACCCCAAAAAAACTACAATTCGACGCTCAGTCCACTGACGCCGAACTGACCAACTTTCACGAGCGGCTTGATCTATAGTCGAGTGATACAACTGATTAAAATAGCTAATATTCGCATCAAAGACTGCAAAACATCATGCTTTCATTGCGTAATGCCACAGCGCAGACTTGATTTTGAGGTCTAAACAGGTGTTCCGCCACATCATTTGCTCAGCTGATTTTGTACATCGCAGATATGGGCTCTTCGAGTGTTTTTGCGGGTAAGTATAGACGCCCAGGCATTTATTTTTAAGAGAGTGTTGTCTCCACGTTGGAGAGTAACGCCGTGAGAGGATGTTACGGTATTATTTCAAAGCCCTGTCAGTTGGCAACTCGTTATGTGCCCGTTTTCTTGCTAGGCTAATAATTGAAAGATAATTACAGTCGTCCTCCAGCGGATAAAAACTGCACATCGTGCGTCTTGTGGTGTTGGTGTTGGTGATAGGTTTCTCCTCTCTTTAATTGGAAACCAGACGAGATATAGCTCCGATTTAAAGAGGCACTGTAGTCATCTTTGGAAAAGGTCGTTTTTGATCTCATATATTGTTTAAAATGTGTTAGTTCCCACATATAGACCGACACGCTGTTTACAAACAAGCCCGCGCTTGTCCACACCAGGTGTGGGCACTGCGCATGCGCACAAACTGAATTCGCGTGAAGTGAAGCGTCTGCGCATGCGCAGTGCCGTCGACAGCGCCACCGCAGCTGTGTGACGTCAGCGCCGCGTGTTCGTCTATACCAAGTCCTATATTACAAAACCGCCTATTCATCTCAAAGCAATAGAAAAACATTTGGACTCTTTTTTTTTTCTCGCGGACTACCCTGTGTGGACCAATGAAAGCCCTACAATACGCGTAGATTCCGAACTATGTTATTATAACTTGTTTCGAAGAGAGTCTGATATGTGCACGTTCGGATACGACCTCTTTTTCTCCGCGGGCGAAGCCATCGCTTGCAACTCGCCCTCCGGCGCCCTTCATCGACCATTTCACTCGGCTCGGAAGAAAATTGTTCCCAAAAAGGGCGTGTCGCAATCTTTGAACACGCTTTTAACGAGGTGTGGTTTCGGGTTTGTTGGGATGCTTAGAGTGTCTAGATGTGAGTTGTCACCACAAAAGGACGATTTCAAAATCGACTTCAGTGCCCCCTTTAAGCGGTTAATCGCGGGACAGATAAACTGATAAGTGCTCGTAAACAGTGGCCGTCCCCTTTGCCTGCTGAGAAGGAAGGACGGAACAGGAGGACAGAGGGTCGAAGACCGTGGGCTGTGGCGGCAGGGTTGGCGGGTGGAATTCTCGACAACATGTCTATTGAATCAGTTGAAAGCTAGCGCCCCTTCGTGTTAATTGCGTCTTCTTTGCCGCTGTCACTTTTTTGCAAGTTTTAATGCCTTCGGAATACTGCTCTGTTGGTGGGGTTCTCGTGGGGGTAGAACAAGGCGGGGACACTTGCAGATCGCGACGCCTTTTCTTGCACGTCGTCAGGCACAGTCACGTGACAACATGGATCACGTGACCACCTACGTACCTCCTCGCTCCCTTGTGCAGAAACTTGGGCCTCTCCGGCCGAAAGTTTCTGTTTTTATTTTGATCACGTTCGTCCTTCTCTCGGGTGTTTCTCCCTCCCTGCTTCGTCCCCGTCAAAGCAGCCGCCGCCGCAGTGGTAACCGTTTCGTCGTTTCGTTTACGATGGTGGTGTCTCTATCGTGTTGACGGAGTCATCTGCTGCGTCATGCACGTCATTCGTGCTCTTGGACGTCAGTTCGGCACGCGTCTCACTTAAAAATTTGAATCTACAACAAAGGCGAGCTGAGATTCCTTTGCTTTGCCTGCACGTAACAAATGTAAGGGCGTATACACTACGTAGCACTGAGAAATTCGGCAGGCTTTTTGTGCCTCTCATATTGTGCGAGCGCGTCTTCGTATGGTTGCTGTCTCGCTTTGCATCTGGCCCCCGCCCTGTTTTTAACCGGGTTTCATGAGTTCGTTGTTTAGTTTAGAGTTTTCTGTTTGGTTCGTGTGTAACGAGCCGGTTAACCACGAAACGATCGGGATGTTAAATAAATGGTTGTGAATGCAAACGTTGCCTCCTTGATATTTCCTGACCGCCGCCTGCAAAACGCCGACGAACACTATCAAAATAAAAACGGGACCTTTTTTTTTTTTTTTTCGGGGAGGAGGGGGGGGGGGCGGTCGGGGGCGGGGCGGGGCTTGCACCACAGTTTGGAACACTCATACCAAACAAAAGCTCGCGCTGCAGAACCCAGGTATCCTGGGCTCAATCGCCACCCCTGCTCGCTTACGCGGGTGAGCTCGATAACCAGGCTGGTAGTACGGAAACGATAGAGATTCCTGGTTCCATCTGCCTCACTTGCACACCATAGGCTTGGTTCGTTTTGACAACTTTCGGTTGTCAAACTTCGCGAGGACCTACACTGGGCGCGAACGAAGGCGCCAGCTCACGGAAAGTACCGACGATACACCGTACCGACGGATTTGACGAATCTATGCACGCGAGAAAGACGCCGTGTTTATCTTGCAGTGAACCTCGAAAACCTGCCGCGAACTTAAACCAAGCAGAAGACGTTTCCCAATGACTTGGCCGTGGACGCGCGCTTCTTCATTGTCACCCCTCAAACTGGCATTCAGGTAACACGTGCTGCAGCTGGAGCCATAAAGCATCGGTCTTGTGCCGCGTGACTCCATTCTTTGACCGATTCGTGGAGAGCGTGGTGACGTGGCTTAATTCATGACAGCTGCTTGGTGCAGCGTGTGTACGTTGGTTGTGCGTCTTACTGTCAAACTTTCCCTTTGTCTCTCCAGACGGAAAGGAAATATTCCATGCCAAACGTCCCAGGCAGTGGTACCGACTAGAGTGACCAATGCCGATCTCTTCGAAAGTCGTGATCGTTCGCTAGACTCTATATGGACTTTGGCCAAAATATTTTTGTAGACAAAAATGTTTGATCACGTGAGCGCTCTCTGGGATTTCTGCAGTAAACCCAAACTAGGTACAAGTTAAAAAAAAAACGAAAAATTTACGTGATCCAAATAGGATGTATATCAATTACTTTTACATACCCCGCTGAGATTGTTCTTTCGTGTGGCGTTGATTTTTCATGAGTGAACAAGCAGAAAAAGATACGACATGTCGAGCATTTAAAACAGAAAGCAATGCTGGTCCGAAGGATATTTTAAAATTTTTTTCTGGGAAGGGGGGGGGAGAGGGGAGGAGGGGGCCGGGCTGCTCTTCATTTTTAGCTTAAATTTATCTGACAACGATAAAGCAAACAGGCTTCCCGAATAATAAATATCAAAGTTACTCAAAACTCACTTTTTCTGAAGATTCAGACCCAAATAATGTATCGAGGCCCTCCCGATAAAGATTATGTGGGACGGCTCATTGGATACATCCGCTTGTCTACTTCTTCTACTACGCAGCATCGAAATAAATTTAGGTTTAAGCGAAAAAAAATTAATTTCAGCAGCGGCGTAATCGGTGTTCGTTGTACCGTATACTGTTGTGCCTTCACTGCACAGCAGGTACGTGCCACCGGTAATTGGAGACATGCCTTTGGGCCCCAAGCAGATCGAGTTTGGGCCATATCCCGCATGTACACCTTGAACCGGATGCGTTGTTGTGGAGAGTAGTAAACGAGGTGTGTGGCACGTCTCGAATACCCAGCGACGCGAGCGTGTTGTGCGTGAAGTGAAGTCAAACTACGTTGCCACGAAAACCAGTTACGCCGGTGCTAAGCTAATTTTTTTTTCTCCGCGATGGTTGGTATTATATTGTCTGGGACGTTTGTCAGGGAATCACCCAATACCGTTCTTGTGTTGTAGGTACTTAACCGGCCGCGGTCGGGCCTTTAAAGTTCCAAATTCTCGGTGCCACCTAAATATAAGGCCAACGCACGAGGGCGGCGCCAATGTTCGGCTGGAACTCGTGTTCCGATTGAACACGAGTTCAGTCGGAACATTTTCGGCGTTGGCCTCCTTTTGAGGACGCCGAAAATGCGGCCCTTCCACGTTAGTCACTGACCAAGGTGAGAACGACGGGGAAGAGTGTTAGTCTTGTAACGCCTCCTGCGCGAGCTTCTACCTCGACAAAACGCTTGTGCAGCGTCTCGTGAGCCTCGAGAGAAAAGAACGGCGAGAGGGCACGAGCGCTCGCTGGAGGCCCGGGCGTTCGAAGGAGTCGCTCTGCTATGCGGCCAGAAAATGAGGGAGAGAAGGAGGCGTGAGCGCACGGGCTATAGGTGGCGCAAGCTGCCGCCCGTTACAAAGGGTATAGCCATTACCATCCATCCATCCATCCGGAGACGCCAGAACACCGAGCTCTGGTTGGAACGTCGAGTGGATAGACGAAAAGCTGCCTGCCTTTGTCTTCACTGACTCCCAAAAAAACAAAAAAATTCTTTGGGTCGAGCTTTATTTCTTTGTTGTTATCCGTATAACCACTAGGCAGGCTTCCC
>JAZHYW010056867.1:0-20189 GCA_037355805.1 Ixodes ricinus
AGCGTCTATACTCTGTTTCACCTTATGATGTACCGCAGGAAAGGCTACAAGCGCGAGCTCCTTGCTCTGGGGCACATCTCGGCGGCGCAAGCTCTCGTGACTTAAGAGCGGCTGCCAACGCTATGAGCTCGCGCTTCTAGCCTTCGCTGCGGTACAACATAAAGTGAAACGATGTATAGGTGTCCGCGATAGCGATGTGGCTCACAGAAAGCGAGCCACGCGAAGACGCGCACTAGTGCGGGGTGAAAGAAGAAGAAGAAGCTCCACGAGATATCGCTCGAGCAGATGGCTCGAGGAAGGCTTCCACGGCTACACCATCAGCTGGCTGGTTCCCGGTCCGGGCAGCATCTTTATATATATCGTGCAAATAAATGAAGGGCCGCTTGGCCACTTCAAAGACATTGCAGCCGCACTCGCCTGATTCCGTGCATGTTACGTAGGTCCTCGGACAGTATTTGACGCTTTCTTCTCGTTATTCGTGCACCCTATAGCCAAGCAATGGTGTCCCGATGACCTGGGGACTGTCGCCATCGGGGCCTGTGTCTCTCAGTTAAGTTGGGGAGTTTAAAACAGAGAAGAAAACGCGAACGAACTTCGGGCAATGCGTACATCCAACACCGCCGAAGCCTTTCATCCCGGGAATTTCACTCTTTCTAACGTACCAGCACAGGGGGAGAGCGCCGGTAGCTTTTTCCCCTCTTCTGTCTCGCCCTCTTTCAGTAAAACAGGCTACAGACGTCCGACGTTTTCAACGCGGCCGGCAGCGGTGGTCGGCACTCGGCACTTGCCACGCTATAACAGTCTCGCCACGCCAGGCGCGCCAAAGGTGCGCGCCTCTACAGCCGCACATCGACGCGGGTACTGAGTAGCGTATGCGCATATGAAATAATTACAGAGATGTATAGATGGACGCTGCTGCCAGCCGGGCGGCGTGTCATGGATACCATATGAGCCCTCGTTGGGCAGGCCAGCTCTACTCCTTTTCATAAACCTCTCACTAGTCTGTAGTTCCGGCGCGCGCATCAGCCTCGAGATCATCCGGTAGGATATACAGTTGGTTGAACCTTCGCTGCATGTAAGCGGTAGCAAGGGCTCTGCTTTGTTTAGCGACACGAAAACCCCTAAAATGCTTCAGGGGAAGGAGAACTCGCGTGCTGTACGAGACACAAAACATTCGGTCCAGTGGGGATGCCTGCGTCAGCGCGCCCGTCAGTGGCCTTGACACAAAAAGAACTTTATTCCCTCAGTCTCGACCCCTGACGATTCCTGGCCCACTCGGACATTTTTGATGATTCTCCTCTCAAACTTTTCTTTCGTTCTTTTTATCGGAATCTTTGTTTACGACTTTCCGTGACTTCATCGTTTAAAGTTTCCTTCTTCTTTTTTTTTTTTTTCGCTTTTTTCTGTGGCGCGTTATTAATAGCTAAGCAACCTTTAGTAGTTCTTTGGGTGTTGTATTTTTCCATTGATGTAAACGGGATTGTTTTAGTGTTGCATGTATTTTCGAGGGTTTTTCTTCTACGGTTTTTGTTAACGACCTTAGCTTCTTTTTTCTTTTTTTGTCTTTCCCGCAAGAAGTAGTGGCGAGCACGCGCGGAGCATTTTGGTCTGGCGAGCCTGGCGCAAAATAGAGCAACCGCTATTTCGTGCCGGGGCCGCCGAAGCGCGCCAGCCGCCGCCGGTTGCGCTTGGCTGCGCGCGAGGCGCCGGACGTACCGGCTCTTCGCCAACGTGACGTAACCATGGTGCTCGTACGCGCTGCGCCACCTTACGTCCGACTCTATCGAGCCCTTGACGCTCATAGCGCCTTAGATTCGACCTGCGCTTCGACGGCGTTTGAATTTGTGTTGTTCCTTTGTGTTGTCCTCGTGATCTCGCGTCCCGTAGCTGAGCAGGCAAGCGTCTACATGCCTGGCAGTTTGAGACGCTCAGTTTGTTCTACCATAGCCTCTTCCGGTACTCACAAAGCCTGGCATTTCGACGACGGAGCCATAGAGTGCCCGGTCGCAGATTCGGAGAGCGAGGATCCGGCAGCACAGCACATCAAGGATTCATTTGTCGGGGAACCTGGACGTCAGCGCACAGCTTTTGCAGCGGCGATGACCCGAAACACACTTGTTCACTCGGGGGAAGTGTGTTTCGGCGTCTCGCCGCAGCGGGGCGTCAGTCATGTGGCTCTCCTCTCATCCGTTGTCTGCCGCTCCACCTTTTCCATTTCGGCGGCCGCTTCTCGTGGCGAACTGCCAGGCCTTGTCAGTATATACGAGGCTATGTCTGTACCCAAAACATGTCCCAACGAGTTCCTTTTAGACGCGTCCCCTGGGGGCTATGTTCGATAAATGTTTCGTTTCTCTAGAGTGTTTCGTTTCTTCTAAGAAGAAACGGAAGTGATATAACTGGCGATATCGTGTCTGATTGGCTAGGAGGCTGAAATGACGAAAAAGGGAACTTTCGTCATTTGAGCCTCTTACCAATAAGACGCAGTATCGTCGAGTTCCGTGACTTCCGTTTCTTTTAGGAGAAACAAACATTTGTCGAACATGAGCCCCCCTGGGGCAACGCAGGGAGCCAATGTGGAAAGCGTCTCCGACTTGTGTGGTTAGCCTCCTTCCCCGTCCCTATACATCAAAGCTGGTCCCGAAGTGGCAACAAATGGCGTCACAAAGGCCGGAGTGCCATGCTGTCGGATGTCGTGATCCTGGCGGTTGCTCGTAGAAATGCTGGCGAAAAGCACGGGCGAACGCAAGGGGCGCTGTCGCCGCGGCGTTCCAACCGTCCCAACTCCTGGCTGCCGAAGTTTCTGCAGTCTGTCAAATGAAAGTGACGCTGCAGCACAACAGGTGACAGACGTCTGCCAAGTATACACCAACGCTGCTGGACGCCGCAGGATCGCGACCGGCCACAGCATGACGCTTGTGTACGATCATCAAGCGAAATCGAGGGACCACTTTTCTTGGACACGGTAAACAGATCAGTGGGAGAAGCGTTCCAGGCACCATACCGGTACGGCCTCGTTATTTAGGGGCCATCTTCTCCACAGGGCCACACTGCAATGGCACCCAGAAGGTCTGAAGTCAAATGGAATGAGAAAAAAATGGTTCTGATGGCGGTTTACGTGACAAACTATTGACGGGCGTCCCGCACGGACAATGCCTCGCAAGAGAAAGAACGGACCGAAGAGGACATTGCTGAACAGCGGCGACGGCGCACTGAATATACTTTTCGCCGAATCAGGCAAACATCAAAGAGAATGCCGGGAACGTAGGTACACGCGCTGGGTGTGCCGGCGTGTGCAGCTGGAACTGTTCAGTAAGCACCTAAAACAAATGGCAGTCGCGCGCTTTCTACACACGCTTTAGTTTGGTCATCTACTTGAAATCTTTTGTATAGGAGATGGCGAGCTCGTGCAGCGGGTGTGCCTACGTTTCCGGCCTTCTCTTCGGTGCTTAGGTAATTTCGCGAAAGGTCTACTCGCTTGGCGGTGCCGGTGAGACGCCGGAAAGGGAAAACAGCGTTTGAGACAAGGAAGCAGGGCTGGCTGGTCCTGCTACGACCGAGTGCCGATATAGACAGCCAGGTTCGTCTCAATTTTACCTGCATGAAGAAGCGACGTAGTTTGCAGCGAAGCATTGCAAGCATGGCATTTCGTTCTCATGCAGATAGGTGGATCTTAGACGTGTGTCTCGTCTGTTTTTCTACATAATGTTTCTTAGCGCAATTCGGGCGTCAACAAACTCGAGTAAATAAACCAGTTAACTGTTTTTTTTTAATTAAGTGTATTTCTGATATTTGAATTTCTTGCCGCATGTTTTTTCGTGTTTTTTTTTGTTTTGTCAGTTTGTTTTATTTTTGTTTTGCTTTGCCCCTCCTCTACAATGCTTCGGCGCTTGACGGTATGTACAATAAATAATTAAATAAATAAATAAAACATTAAAAGTTTTTCACAAAAAATGTTCCAAGGTGGAGCATTTATCATACCCAAATTTCATGGGTGTGTGTTTCAAAAACAAAATATTTAAGCCTACAAAAGATATATCATGTTTTTTTCTTTTTTTTTTAGGGGGAGGGGAAAATAGTAAAAACTGTCTGGTTGACGCTGCTGCCCAGAGCCACACCAGAGCGACAAACAGAAACAGCCGACAAGCCTCAAGCCCGTGCAGCAGGCAAGCGAAAGGAATCTTTGGCAGGCTGGCAATCAGTCGCGTTTTAGCTCACGGGCACCGTGAAACTGCAAGACTGCGAAAGGTACCCTCGCTTGCCTGCATGTGGCACGCGTTCGAGTCTTGTCGGTGTCGGTTGTTCCTGTTTGTCGCCCTGTGTGGGACTCGGCCATTTCTACACGCTCGCATCTGCTGCATCTGCTTTAAACTGTTCATCTAAAAAAAGAAAATTGCTTTTACGTTTTTTTTTTTTTTTTTTTGCTGTGCCATTTGCGGGTAACAGCGTCTACCAGATGGTTTTGGCTGATTTCTTCCCTGTGCGAAAAGCAAGCAAAAAAACTGCATTTTTAGGCTTTCATAAGCTTCCTACACTCGTGAAATTTGAGTATAATAAATGCCCTACAAAACGACACCTTTGAGGAAAGATTCATTGCACCCATACCGTCAGTTCGTTACGCCCGAATGGCGCTCGAAATACCCTGCACTTGAAAGTTGAACGTGAGCTTGCCAGCGCTCTTGTTGTGGCGTGCCTCATTCCGGCGGAGTACCCTTTGCTTCCGAGACCCAGCTGCGCAAGGTGCGATGGCCCGATTGTTTAGAGAGGCCTCGCCGTTGTTGGCTACCCTCTCTCCCCTTCCCTGTTTGTCCGCTCGAGGCAGCGCGCGGGGCGGCGCATCCCTGCCGAGGAGCCGTGCGCGAGCGGCGGGCATCGCCCACGAGGCAGACGACCCCCAACACCTGGTCGTCTCGGGGGGCGTCGCACCGGAGGGAAACTCCGGGGAGGAGTCGGCGAGGTCCCAGTCCATCTCTGTACGCCTGCAGAACATGTGCAGCCCTCGCTTATTTTCGGCACGTAAATAAGAGCTTGGGGCGAGAAAAGGTTCACACGGTTTGTTTGGTCCAAGGAAAACACGAGGATTCATTAAAGGACGTTGCAGACGATCACTACTTTGGGCTTGGCCGTTGAATTTCTTCTCCACTGGAGTGAAGTGATTTAGCGTTCTAGTTTTACGAAATGCATCTCGTGAGGTGTATACGGACTAGCTGCATAGGATACAATCGCGAGCTTTTTGTGTTTAGTCGCACCTCAGCTGAACCCTCGTGCAGACGGAGTTCGAGAGGGCCTCGCACTTTAATTGGCTGAGATGTCTTCATTTTAGTTGAAAGAGTTAACCTTCAATTTGCCTGAACGACTGTATTTCTAAATTATTAAGTTTCCGCAGTCTAGAAGGCTTTGTTGCCCATATGCAGTCACAATTGCTTCGAATCATTTTTGGTTGCGTTGCCTGTCAGATGGAGCTCGTCTACACACACCAAATTAGTGCTTCAAAAAGATGCTGTTTTTCAGCTTGCCCTTGAAACGAATGACAGCTGTTCGTGGTCCGCTCTTTTGTCACGCCAACTTCACTGCTTAACCACCGAACTTGTCTAACAAGCATAGATCACTTCAGACCTGTTCTAGATTGGTCCTATATTTTTTCTCACATATGTCTTTACTTTACAATAATACTTCCAGTCCCAAATTGTTCTTGCACGGTAGCATTGCTGCACCTGTACACTCTAAAAAAAGGGCATCACCAGTACACCCTTTTGTCACTAATATCAGGACAAAGGGTATAACCGGTCGAGCCATAAAACTTCACTTCGACTTCCAGCGCCTTATTCGAGCAGACACCTAAATTTTTGAGGGGCTCATAACGATGTGATATAACTTTTAAATAGCTAAAGGACGTATCAAAGACCACAGCGAAAACACTGAGTTTTTGCACTGAGGACCAAGAAAACCCCGATAGTTTTATTTGTTAGTCAGTAATACGCACATGGCTATCTTTAATAAGTTGTACCACACAGCTATCAAGCCTTCGTAAAATTCGGGGCCGTCTGCTTCGGCTACAGGGGCGCTGTACGTCAGGTGAAAGTTTTGAGGCCGTTATTCTATGGGACAAAGGTGGAATAGTACACCCTTTCTAAGCGTGTACGCTGTAACACTCACGCACAGCGACATTAGCAGATTGATGTTTTCTGCACCAAATTTCAGTCCAACACCGCGACTATGCGTGTTTGTATCTAACCGGTACCTATCTTAGCAAACACCTAGTTTCGACAGCCATCTACCGTTATAGGGGCCGGGAACGAGCGATAATAAACAAAACTTTCAACCTATGGTTGGAAGTTTCTACGTAACAGACCATGAATTATTTTGTTAGCTGCCTATTACTACCATTCGAGACAAAGCACAGAGAATTGGCGTACTACCATTTAACCTCTACAAAGACAAAGCACAAAAAATGGTAATGTAACATAAGACATGTGAAATGTTTTATTACACCAGGAAACATATTTGTTAAAGATGCTCCGGCCGTTTTGAGCTACCTGAACAAATTGCATTTTTCTGACTGCCAGGACTGAATCATCACGGTATGCTATTTATTTTCTCCAAATTCCAGAATAGCAATTGACAAAGCTTCGTAAATGAAGATGATGCCGAAACCAGCGTTCAAATTATCGCGCACTCTTCAGTGGTGTGACGATCACACGTGATACAGACTTTCAGGTCGTGCTTGTAGTATTAAACAGAGTATGTCAAGTGTTCTTCTGCGTTGCTTCTCAGTGAATGAGTTACCAAACATTCTTTTCCCACCATAAAACGTCTTGTACATCCAGTTGGGAACATGACTTGCTGCCACCATTGTACCATTTCTGTCTCGATACTATTAATGTCCAGTAGGGGCTCCCAGTTTGAAGAACACGATGAAAACGAAATTCAAAGATTCAATAACTTCGCTTGAACTTTTTTTTCTTTTCACACAATGGCTACGGAACTCGTATGACCATGTCTATCGATGGAGTTGAACCAAATCCTGGATCAAATCAACGACCATGAAAAAATCGCCGGAGCACACCCTTTGAAAACGCGCCAGAGAATACCTTTTTTCTTCATATTCAGTTTAACTGAGTTACAATTTCACAGTTTATAATGCTTTATATTTGTTTTCGAAATGTAGTGCTAGGTTTGACTTAGCTTGTTGTTGTTGTTTTTTCTTAATGTGATGCACATGCAAGAAAAACATATTTTGGTGCACACATGAGGCGTGACCCGAAATCTAACTTGGGTAGCGTCGTATAACCTTATTCGCCAACCACTGAGAGCAATGAATGACCAAAATAATGCCTGTAAGACTTTCTTTGTTTTAAAATATTTGAAATAAAAGAAGGTATCTTCAAAGGGGTTGACAAATATATCTTTACATTTTCATAAATGTGATTACATACATTGTAACCAAACCTATAGATGGTTGAATTCTACAGAGCATAAAGCATGGGCATGCCAAATTTCGTTGCGGTATGAGAAAAGTAAGTTCAAAACTTCGTGTGCGAAATCTTTGAAGATGCTCCAAAATTACAATATAAGAAGAAAGAAATAAAAAACACTGTGGGTAACACTTTTTGCGGCAGGAAATATATGTTTTGTTATTATTTTATGAAATAAAATAAAGATAGCGAAGAAAGCGACCAGTTGAAGTGAGCTATGATATACTTCTTCAAATAAATACAATGGCGAGCGACGCCACTACAATTTGAAAGACCGCAGAACGAAAATCGCTCAAATGCAGGCGCCTTTCTGGACCGTCCAGAGTACTTCAAATGTGTATTCGATTGACCGCGATTTTGTTAAGGCCTTTTTTTAATATAAATTTATACTTGAGGTCATTTAGTTCAAAAACAATAAAACACGCTAAAACCCAAAATCTGACTAGATGAAAAAAAAACAAATTTCGCCCTCTGCGGCTGCTAACATCCTTTCCAGCTAGGACTTGCGTCGCTCTTTTGCGCCTTAGTTTCGGTATCTGCATCTCTTCGCGGCTTAGATTTCCCACAAAATAGCGCGGAGCACAATTTCGCGCTCTAAATTTTTATTACGACTATGGCATTTGCCTGACAACTGGCAACAAATTTAGTCGTGCCAGCTAAGTCGTACGTGCAAAATGATAATTGGTAGCTCGCTAATTATTACTATAACCTCGCCCACAGACGTTCGTCGCGGTTGGTAACGTCATTAAAAAAAACATATATATTTCTTTCAAGTACCTTTTTTGTCGTGTAATTTTTTAGTTTACTTATGTTTCTAGATTAGTTAAAAGTGTAATTGTTCGAGGAAGACCGCAACCAATTTTGGACATCGTAGAAATTGTGGCAAGCACGAGGGATGAAAACTTTGACTGGACTGTTAGGCTGTTTTAAATTTTCGCTTTATTTCGTAAGAAACGCGTCCGACAGATTCACTTCCTCTAGGTCTGAAATCTCCTTCGAGTTGAGTACAATAAAGAGGGCGCGGCAAATTTATGCGCCTCCGTGTAGGCCGCCGCCGTAGCCAGCAATTCACTTCCAGGCAGAAGTCTCCGATCATAAAACTAGCACTCGATATTTTAAAGGTGTCTATACCTCTATAGTAGGTTACAAGTCAAGAAGGTAGCGGCAAATGCCCCTCAAAGGGAATCATATATCCCTCCGCCACCTCCGCATCCAATAGCGTCCCATCGTTTCCGTGACGTTGCCGCCAACGCGCGAGGAGGGTCTTGCCTTTCTGTAGATATTTGCTTTATCTTTCGACTTTGACTTAGCATTGTGGAAGCCACGAGAGGGAGATTAGCGTCTTCCCCTCCGATGGAAACAAAGACGACTTTCGGGGATTAGCTTCCCCCGATGGATACAAAGGCTGCTTTCAGGGGCTCGGTCCCCTCCCGATGAATACAAAGGTCGCTTTCTTAAAAAGTGGGGGTCGGAGACAAGTTGGCACCACTCTGTGGCCATTATCTATCCATTGAAGCGGAACAAGGAGCGTTTCCAGTGAACTCTTCTTTCGACTGCGCAGGGATTTGAAACCGGCGCACCACGCTTGTGGGAGGAGCTTCTCCTACCTTCTTAACTTGTAACCGACTATAGTGAAAGTGAGGGAGGGTATACTAGGGCAATTTATTGTTTTGTGTCTATGGTTACCCGATGACGACCGCTATTCACCCAACCCGTACAGCGTCGAACGTATACACCTTTCCAACAAACACCTCTAGGCCGCCGCCATGTTGCTGATGCTGATGCGGCTGGTGCGACTCTCACGCCCCCTAGCAGCTAGAAAGTTTCTGACACACTCTTGGACTGTGGACCCCGCTCAGCGCGATTCTCTACCTATGTTTTGTAGTTTTGCATTCGACGTTTTCTGGCCCCCTTGAAAGTCGCCACTTGATTTTTCTGATGCATGCTGCGTACCTTTTCTGTGTTTCTGAGGTGGCTGGGGTGCGGAGAGCGGAAGGGGGTTCAAAATATATTATGGAGTAGCTGGATTTTTCTTTTTGAGGGGGGGGAGGAGGGGGGCTGATTTGAAACTGCAGAAGCTTTCCCCCTGGCTACGCCACTGAGTCCAACCGTCCAACACACTTGTGGCGTTTGGAACGAGACGGGTCCACTTGTTATCTCTGCATTCGACCTAAAGAAAGCAACTTCTCGATTCGCATTTACTGCCGAATAAACTTCTTCGGCGTTTTAGGCTCGATAATGACTGATCACCACTTTTTTGAGTCTCGTAGAGGTAAAGGAAAGGTCATGCATGTTGATTAGTTGCACCTTTCATGATTCAACTTCACACAGAACAAATTAACAGAAAGTGACAGGCTCTCTTTTTTTTCTGCTAATTTTTGTATCGGCTAATTTCTCCAATAATGCTTGTAAGTGGTTTTCCTCGAAAATAGCTAGGGACAAAAGATATGCTGTATGCGGAGTAGATTATGGTTTGCTGAATTTTTCGACTTAGTATCCTCTAATCACGTGTACGTTCGTTCCAACAAGCGCTAGAAAAATACAGGAATTTATACTTCTATTGAAGAAAGGAAAACATAAAAACCTTGCCCACAGTACTCTCATAAGATACAATAATGATTTTAAAAAAAATTAAAACACACCTGCCCTTTTTTTCCAGGGTTTTGGGTGAAGACCTTAGGCTTAAGGCGCGTTCCCACCGGCGATGCGATCTAGTCGCGCGATAACTTTCATCGCAAAAGCGACCATCGCGGGCAAAAAAGCGACGCGATTTGAGCAGTCGCTTCCTGACCCGACTTTCTGCGATGCGATATAGTCGCGGAGCGGCTGAGCCAATCAACGGCGTTCGGAGCGAGAGTTTTCGAAGAACGACTCGCCTACGAAGGCGTTGGACTCGCTCATCGCGCACGCCAGTGTGACCATCGAATTTTTTTGCGATGCGATCTAGTCTCATCGCGCGACTGCTTACATCGCCGGTGGGAATGCGCCTTTAGAGCGTGCGTGGGCAGCTGGGCGCCCTGGGGCGATTCTCCCCTCCCGGATGTCGTGCGACACGGCACTGGATGGGCCCCGATGACGAGCGTAGACGACATTTCAAGGCAAACTAACTTGCCACTCTCTAAACATACATAAAAAAATTCACAACAGAAAAACTCGAACGAGATAAACAAGTAAAAACATGTAACGAGGAAACCACGTCGGAGTTATAAATCCCCCGCGGAAAGTGGGCTATATCTGTCTGTTCTTGCCAGGCGACGAAAACCAGATTAAATGCCAGATCGATGGGATGGGCGCTCATTCGGACGAGACGGGAGCCCAAACGCTTGGCGGGCGCACAGCCCTCCCGACGGCAACGGGACAGCTGCTGGAGGGGTGCAGCCTGGCGAGGAGGACGTCCCGAGCGGAGCTCGGCTGTTCAGGCCTTCGGGCCGGCAACGCCGACAGCCGCTAGGGAGCCGCCTCGTGCCCCGCAGCGCCGCCGCCGGCGCGATAGCGGACGACAGCGACAAGAGCAGACGCGCGTGCCGGTCCAAAACAACGCGAAGACGGCCCACTTTCGGCGCGGCTGCCGATCGCACGATCATCGCGTGCCCTGCGGAATCGTACGCCGCACGGAAACAGCTCCGTCGGACAGTCCGGAAGCCGACAAAAGCGGCGCGGTGTTGTCGATTCTGAAGTGTGCGGCGTTTGAGTGAACTGCGGCCAGGCTGGAACGACGTAACATCTGCGGCGACGGCTACGTCCGTGGGATTCATTCGGAACGGACCGAGCAACAACGCGTACATCGTTGCCGGAGAGCTGCACGTTCGGGGTGTGCTGCGGCGCGTGGGTGTGCGCGCTCGGCTTTACGCAAACAAGCGTCGCCTTGTTTGTCGTGCTTTGGGAGCTTGGGTGGACGCCGCTCTCTAGGTTAATGGATGCCGACTGTTGCTTGTTGCCGGGGCATCTCGGCTGCCCGTGTCGTATCGCCGTTGTCCAGGAGGTGAGAATGTGTTCTCCGCGCGAATAATTGGAGCGGCGAGAGGATGGGCCCCCTGGGTGACGCCGGAGGCAGCTTCCACCGTGGCCGAGGATTCCGACGACTCTGTAAAGTGGGAGGATTTTTCGGTGAGTACCTCGTTGTTGTTGTTTTGCCGTACCTGTACGTTATGCTGTGGAAATATTGTATTTGGCGATCACTCGCGGACGATGCTCCGCTAACCTAGACTGACTTGGGAAAACAAGGGGGGCCAACGGTATCGAAGCACGCACTCAAAACTTCGCCAAAAAATAAAGCAACTAAACGTGTTATTTTTTTTTATTATTGAACAGCAGGGCGCATGTGGTGCCCACTTCTTTGGTCGTTAGATAAATAAGTTTCAACTCAACTGTCGCGAACACTAGACTAGGCACTTCCTGATCTATGCTCTCGATTCCGTAACTCCTTAAAACCTGCACATAAGTACCATTATATAGTTCCGCTGCAGCGTGCATCAGGAGGATGAAGGAAAGACGGCGAACTTTGCCTGGATCGAACTTCGCAGAAAGGTCCACAAATTCGCCCAGCACTGTGAAGATGTGCTCTAGTAAACAAATATTTCAATGTGTCCAATTAATGTATGAGGGCACGTAAGATCATATAAGACCTTATATATGCATTACAGTATAACTCCTGTAAGTCCTTATTTATCTATAAGACAAAACGTATGGTTTTTTTTTCTTTTTTGAGCAAGGTTGATTGAGCATATACAGATGCGGGTTGATGAATGAAAAAACGGTGTGGTTTGCCTGGATGTTTTGCCCTCGAGGAAATGCCTAGTAGTTAGACATAACGGCGAAACTATTAGTTTATATTCCTCTGCATCGACATAATGTTTTGTTTTAAATCTATGGTGTTTATGCATACCTGCAACGTCAAAACCGTAAAACCTTGTGTTTAATGAATAAAAAAGTAACCTGCGTTTCCTTTTATCGGCAACAGTATCGTGCTTCTTTTATCTGCAACTAACCTGTAACGTATCTCGTCGCTTCTTTCTAACGACTATAACACTGCTTTACTGACACACTAAACCTGTCTGGTAAAAACAAAGAAATTAAAAAAAAAAAACGAATCGCTGTATAGTCCACACGGGTCGTCCGGGTCATCTCGTCGGGCAATCTGTCTACAAGCCAGTTTGTAGTGGGGGGTCTCGTCGAAGAGCACTTTTGTAGTAAGGCCATCAGGCTGCCTTAGGTGGGAGATGGAATGCAAGAGACATAGGTTTATTTTTCATTTCAACAATACAAAAATACAGATAACGAGCCGGTATAAGCCTCAAGGGCTTGTGTACCTAGCTCGGCAGGTGGCGAAAACACAGTGTAATTCAAAATGAAAGGGTCTATTTACCCAAAAAAAAACACCATTCAGAAAAATACTGACAAGGAATACACACATATGTATACACACCAATATATATATAGGACATACCGTTACTTGGCACGTAATACAGGAGGTCGGAAAATGTCAAATCACTGATCTAGATTTCGGAGTGCTTTTTTAAGTTTATTTTTAGATTTTATAGAAAACAATGATTCTGGCAGGTTGTTGAAAATATGCGGTACATAATACATTCGAGTACGCTCGCCGTATTTTGTTCTAATTCGCGGTACATCAAAACGAAGTGAAGGTCTCATAGGTCGCGGCTGCAGATATGGAGCTTTAAACATAGAATTCCAGAAGTGCCGGAGAACGACTGTTTCCTTAAAAAGCCCCTCAAAAGACGGTAGTTGAAGTTCACGAAATATACATGTATCAAGTAAGATATCTGGCTTATCAAACGCAACACTTTTCAAAATACCTTTTAATAAAGAATTTGCCCTGGCGCGCCAAAAAAGGGAGCAACCAGAAAAAATTGTTATACCGTAACGTAAATAACTGTATGCCAAAGCTTGTGTTATCATCTTTCTAACAGAAAAGGGCAAGAACATTTTGACATTGTAAAGACAACAGGACACGCTTCTTAGTCGCTTACATAAGTATGTCATATGAGTACACCACGACAAGTCACTGTCAAAAAAAATTCCCAGGTATTTTACCGTTTTCACATACTGCAGAGGTTCGCAACTACAAGAACTACAGGTGGAAGTATGCAGCGCTACAGTATCCGATAGTTCTACCTGCTTGAGCGGGTGCCTAAAACAAACAAGTTTTGTTTTTGAAGCATTCACTTTGATTAAGTTAGAAGAAAACCAATCCATTGTGGAAATAAGATCTTTCTGAAGTTTCCGAACGGCAACGTGGTAATCTGCGTCACATGACATCAAAACTGTGTCGTCTGCATATTGATATATTTTACACTCCGATATAACATTAGGAAGATCATTTACATAAAGGTTAAACAACAAAGGCGATAAAACGGACCCTTGCGGCACCCCGGCAGTCAGAAAGGTTTTATTACTTTTGCGATTTTTAAAAGCTACAACTTGGGATCGTCCTGAAAGATACCCCTTTAAAATCGAAAAGAATGGACCCCTAAAACCGAGTTTGTATAACTTAGAACATAGTATTTCGTGATTTATGCTATCGAATGCTTTTGATACATCCAGAAACACTGCACAAGTGTACATATTATTATCGAAACCTGCATGCAAGCAATCGGAAAATTTTTCTAACAAAGATTGAGTTCCCCTTTCAGAAACGAAACCGTACTGGTGATCGGATAGCAAAGCAAACCGTTCTGAAAACCCGCTCATTACCTTTAACAAGTGTTTTTCTAATAATTGTGCTATACACGACAGTATAGATATTGGCCGATAGTTTTTGAAGTCTCTCGTTAACCCTCCCTTATACAGTGGTTTCACAATAGCAGTTTTCATTCCTGCTGGCCAGCTTCCTGTCTCAATCACATTATTCAGCGCTTCTAGAAGTACATGTTTCAGTTTTTCAAAATTTCTTCGTAGATCGCGTACCCGTATTTCATCGTAGCCCGGTGATTTTCTTTCCTTGAATGAAAATAAATAGTCACGCAGCTCGTATTCAGATATCAAAGGAAGAAAAGCGGAAGCCTCAGTATGTGCATGCAGTGTAAGAGTAGCATCGTCACTATCGTGGTCTGCCCCGGAGATACGAGCAAAGAAAGTGTTGAAGTCATCAATTGTTTTTTGGGTAACCGGCGCAAATGACTTATCTATCATATCGTCAATCGAAAGACGTTTCGTTCTCCCTCGAATACGATTAGCCAACTCCCACGTTTTCGCGGTATCAAAACGATTGCTTTCAAATTCTTTTTTGAAATATTTACGCTTAGAGGAACGAAGTAGGGCGCATGCTCTATTTCTTGCGATTTTGAACTCGTTTTTCAACGATAAATTCTTTGGCGAATGTTTACACCGTTTCCAGAGGAAGTCTTTATAATTTATGGCGGATAAGACTTCTGGCGTAAGCCATTCCTGGTCAGGCTGACGTTTTTTTATTATCACCTTTTTTGTACATAGGGATGAAAATTCCGAGAACAAATCAACTAACCTGTCGTACAGCTTTGGTGCCTCTACCGTACTTAACAAACCATTCCAGTCATAGTTATCTATTAATTTATCGAACTGTACTTGATCTGTTATTGTGATTTCTTTCAACGATTTATCCGAGTCCTTCACCTTGTTTTTAGAACTTATCTGGCAAGCTATAAAGTAATGATCTGCTAATTTTTCGGATACCACTGCGGCTTTCACAGTACTGTCAAAAGTTCTTATATTAACATGATCAATGCACGTTGAAACCAATTTGTCTCCCAATAATTCTTCTCTAGTTGGTGCCTGTATTACGCTTTCGATGCCGTAAGTAGCCATTAAGTTAAGATAATTGCACACGATGTGGCGTGAGGAATCCATAGTATTTATATTAAAGTCGCCTACCAAACACAGCTGACTTATCGGGCTTAGTTCCGATAGAGTCTTATCGACTTCCTCAAGAAACAGGTTCGCGTTACTTGACGGGGGGCGGTAGATTGAAATGAGGACTACAGAAAAATCTTGGCAGCTTATCTGGAGACCTATGCACTCAGCTTGCGTCATTGTTATTGTAATCTGACTTGCGTACCAAATGTTTTTGACAAACACACATATCCCTCCCCCTACCAGATGTTCTTGTAAATGCAAAACGATCATAGCCAGGAATAGAAAAAAGAGTTGTCATTTCTTCATTTATATTAACCTCAGTAAGAATAAAAACGTCCATAATCTTGCCTAGGTCACGAACTACAACCATAAACTGATCCCAATATTTTCTAATACTTCTTATATTAACGTGGAACACGCTAAACGAAACATCCGAAGACTCTTCAAAATTAGTTTTAAGTAATGAGCAATTTAGGAACTGAAAACAATTCATGGAAGCACCTAGATAATTGTGTCCAAGTCTGAAAGTTGGTTAATCCGCAACAGCGACGACCCGTCGTTTTTCCTCGCGAAGATCTTTCCGTTCTTTACCCACGCGAATTTGTATTGTTTTTCCTTTGCCCTCTCCCTGACCATCCGACCATCCTTTGCCCTCTCCCTGACCAGCAATAGTACCCTTCGCAACAAACGCTCTTTTGGTACATTTGGACAGATTGTTCTTGGACGGGTTGCCCTTCTCAGCGAGTTGACCTTTGTGTAAATTGGCCTAGGACGAGCTGGCCTCACCGGCAAGATTGGCCTTCGACGGGTTGGCTCTGGACGAGTTAGCCGTCTACGCTCTACGGCCGATGTGCAGGTGCACAGCGTACAATGTCAACCTTAACACACCTGCGGTCCGCAGACCATAGTTCGGCAAAAGCGCTATTTGTGTGGGGTAGCAATTTCGCAGTGATAAGTGTGATGTATTATAACCATGACGGTAAAAAATATATTTTTTTCAAGATTGATCAATTGTGTTCTAAGCGCCTTAACACTGAAACTGAAAATTATCGTTTGGTGTGTGCCCTGAATGATGTAGCACACCTTGCACACTATGCAGCGGTGGAAAAGGGGCAAAGAAGCCACAGAACCGTCCGGTTCTGTGGCCTCTTTACCGTTTGGCCGTTTGCGAGATTTGCGGCTATGTTTGATAGCGCTGGCTCATTTTAAATCCCATACTTTATTTCTTTACCCTAGGTTGCAATACTTCAATCATCGCGCACGTCACGATCGTCACGAAATCATCACGCTCGTCACGTCACAGCCTCCTGAGATTTCTTTGATAATATCGCGGGAATGCCGACTGGTCTGTAGATGAGCGCCTTATCGCGGCGTGAAACCGCGAGTGAGCGAGGCCAGGCATGTGCCTTCTGCCACGTCTCGCGTAGTCTCGCTCACCCGCTCTTTCACGCCGCCAAAAGGCGCTCAGCTACCGGCCAAACGGTGTTAGCACGATATTGTTACAAATATCTGAAAGCTGTACATAGGATCAACCCTTATGCACCAGAACTATAGACGCTTTAAGCAGGCGCAAGATTGAGCCGCCATTGCCGAACTTCTCTTAGAGAGATACCGAGCCACGGGCGTTGACTAGTCTCCAGAAAGGCCAATGCTGGGAAGCACGACACGGTAGAATCTAAAATGGCAATGACCTGGCCTGGTATGGTAATGAGGAGGTTGAAATAAACGGAATAAGAGAAACAAAATTGAAGGTCGGTTATAGCGTTATAAAGTTGGAACCTTCTGCTACACACAATGGCGGAGCAACCGACAGCGCTGAACGTGCAAATTGTAAAACTAGAAGAAACACAAACGGCAAAGACTAAAACTGGTGCATGCCTGCGCTTGGTCGGTCTAGCCCAGTGGTCCTCAACCATCGATGTTTCGCAGACCCCTTGTGGATCGGCGGAGATAGTGGCGCACCCCGTTCATGGTGAGGAAAAAGTATAGGTTAATTATAATAATGATTTCTTGGATATAGTATAACTAAGGGCTAGTGTGAGGTAGATTTCTCTCACTGATATACGCACGAGAAAACTCACCCAAAAAGTGAAATGTTTTTCTCAATTAAAAACAAAATACAACTTTATTGCCGGGCTTGACTGACGAGGCAGGGCTTCGCAGATCCCCATTTGAGAACCAGTGGTCTAGCGCCTATGATAACATACGCATCGGCAGACAAGGAGCGCCGTGAGGTGGCGCTTTTGGGCGCTGCCTGTTTGCATCCATCGTCTCGATAGCGTAGGTTGTGCCGTGTCGCCCGTGTCCGCCACTGTCCAGGGATTCCAGAGCTTCCAACATAGAGGCAGATTTTCGAAAGATGTCTAGCGGTCCTCCGGAACCTCCCGCTGCTGATGGGAGAAGAATATTTAGAGGCATTTGCTTTTACGCGATGAAGAATTGCTTAATAAGTAGGATTCCCTGTTTTCGGGGTTTACTTTTCGTCAAGTCGAGAGGAGCGTTCACAGATTCGGTGTCCTTCGGTGTCGATTTTCGGTCTGGGACAAAACGTCCTACCGATGACGTACACCCGGTCAAAGTAAGTTACAGAAAGCAACGTCAAAAGCCTCGGAAAGGGATACTAATTGCAGGACGAATCGCGTGTCCCATAGCACCCGTCACTGTTGAACTTTCTGCCGGGTTTGCCAGTCTGACGCAAGGCCAAAAAACGAGTAAACCGGAGGGATCACGAAGCGACAGTAACATCAGCTTTTCGCTCTTGTCTCTTCCCGCCCATTCCGACCGGGAACGCTGGATGGGCAAAAAGTATTCTCTCAGCAACAGCCCGAATGCTTTTTCCCGGTGGTGACGCAAAGACTGATGACGCTCACAGGACGGAAGCTCCGCTTTAGTGTGTCTGCGTTTCACTTCGTTGATTTCCGCGTGAACGATATGTTCTTCGGTTTCTAGAGGCCATTAATTTTGTTTCTTACTTCACTTTTTTTTTGCAATGGAATGTTTTGTAGGCTTGTTCGGTTGTTTGTCATTTTACGTCCAGTGCATTTTGCCGCTAAATTTAGCGGGGAAATTGACGTTAGGTGTCCATCGCAACAATTTAGTTTCGCCGCTAAATATAGCGAAAAAATTAAAGTAACGCGTGCTATACACGTACTATAACCCTTAATGTTCGCGAGCCCTTAATTTTCGCAAATTGAAAAATTTGCGAAATTAAATGGCAGCGAGAATTTCGATTCTTCAGTTTCAATGCAGGCGTCTGGAATTCGCGAAATTTGATGGCCGCCATTATGTCCTCTGTGACCGATTCGCCAAAAAAAGGGCCGTAAAATAAAGGGTTTCACGTTCTTCAGTTTTCTCGCTGAATTTAGGGAATAATGAATAAATATTTAGGGAGTTTTCGTAGAACCTTTATCCCAGCTCCGCTTCGCTCCCCGGAACGAAGACGCCACTACCCGCATGCGCGGCGCTAGCCCTCCCAGCAGGTTCCCGGATCTCGTAGCGGATAGCGGAGAACATCGCGGGACAGTAGAAACAACTTACGAAACCTCTCTAATATCTCGTTGGCTTTCCGGAACGACCCGTTTGAAATCTTCTAAACAAATTGAAACGATCGTTCCTCGTTCCATGCATTAGTTTACAGGACTTGGGTGATAAAGGTCGCTGCAAATATTTTTTTATCACTCGTTTGGGAAAGAAGGGGCTAATCTCGAGCGCAATCTTGACTCGTTAGATAATTTCTTTGATTTTTTCTGGCCTATTTTTGTTCCTCCGAGGCCAACCCACTCTGCTTCCATCCATGTCCGTGATTTCTAGATCGCGGTGGTCATGTCAGGGCGCTTGTTTTGTTCCTCGTCCGCGGCGTCTTCCCGTCGTCTTTTTTGATGGTTTCTCCTCGGGCGGTCTCCGAGTTCTAGATGACCCGATGGAAGAGACCGCTCGCTGGATATCCTCTGGGAGGGCCGGAACCGCCGCGCGTGAGTTTATGCCTGCATGCCTGCGCGCTTGTTTGCTTGTTTGGGCATGCTCCGAGCGGACACGCGCACGTACCGGCCTTTCCACGCAATTAGTGTCTGTCTTTTCTTCTTTTTAATTTTGAGGGGGCGCACAAAGGACGCCGAATAGCCCAGGCGTGGGCCACAGTCGGACATAACTGCAGGTGGGGGGGGGTGTGTGGGGATGCGTTCTCCACGGATCACTGAACGAGAGATTGCTCGATGACTTTCGTAGGTAATATTTTAGTTACGTTATTGCCTCTTTTGTTTTCACCTTAGGCAGCAATATGAAAAAGTTGGTCGCGTTTTAAGATGAGAAATGGACACATCTTTGGTTTTTGGAGATCATTCAGAATAGATTTCAGAAAGCAAAACAAAATTGGTTCAAAAGACTTGCAGGTTTCAAACAGGTATTTTACTAATCCGCGTGAGTAGCAAAGATACAGTTGAAAACGAGCGTGTTGGTTAATGGATATAAACTTGAAAGTATAAAAACAGCGAGGACGAGGACGGGAACAGGAAAAGATGTCCTGTTCCCGTCCTCGTCCTCGCTGTTTTTATACTTTCAGTTATATATAGCAAAGATACAGAAGGAAGAATCAACAAACCGGGTGCTCATCTTTCTATGATCCCTCGTACCGTTTGCCTATTATTTATCTATGCCCTTACGCTGCCAATAGCCCTTCGGTTCACCCGTGAATTAAAATCGCCGGTGGGTTAGGTTCGCTTATTACATAAACCTTGAGGGTTTTTGTCGGGTCTGATGACGGTCCGTATCTCAAACAAGACGATGACTCGGACAGGGTTACGTCGCTAGGGTATTACTTTCGAATGAATCACGCTCTTACTCAATGAGTCATGCTCTTATGAAGGTGGC
>JAZHYW010056870.1:0-59381 GCA_037355805.1 Ixodes ricinus
TTCCTTTGTGTTGTCCTCGTGATCTCGCGTCCCGTAGCTGAGCAGGCAAGCGTCTACATGCCTGGCAGTTTGAAACGCTCAAGTTTGTTCTACCATAGCCTCTTCCGTACTCACAAAGCCTGGCATTTCGACGACGGAGCCATAGAGCGCCCGGTCGCAGATTCGGAGAGCGAGGATCCGGCAGCACAGCACATCAAGGATTCATCTGTCGGGAACCTGGACGTCAGCGCACAGCTTTTGCAGCGGCGATGACCCGAAACACACTTGTTCACTCGGGGGAAGTGTGTTTCGGCGTCCCGCCGCAGCAGGGCGTCAGTCACGTGGCTCTCCTCTCATCCGTTGTCTGCCGCTCCACCTTTTCCATTTCGGCGGCCGCTTCTCGTGGCGAACTGCCAGGCCTTGTCAGTATGTACGAGGCTATGTCTGTACTCAAAACATGTCCCAACAAGTTCCTTTTAGACGCGTCCTTTGGGGGCTATGTTCGATAAATGTTCTCGTTTCTCCTAAGAAATGTTTCGTTTCTTCTAAGAAGAAATGGAAGTGATATAACTGGCGATATTGTGTCTGATTGGCTAGAGGCTGAAATGACGAAAAAGGAAACTTTCGTCATTTGAGCCTCTTACCAATAAGACGCAATATCGTCAGTTCCGTGACTTCTGTTTCTTTTAGGAGAAACGAAACATTTGATCGAACATAGCCCCCCGGGGGCAACGCAGGGAGCCAATGTGGAAAGTGTCTCCGACTTGTGTGGTTAGCCTCCTTCCCCGTCCCTATACATCAAAGCTGGTCCCGAAGTGGCAACAAATGGCGTCACAAAGGCCGGAGTGCCATGCTGTCGGATGTCGTGATCCTGGCGGTTGCTCGTAGAAATGCTGGCGAAAAGCACGGGCGAACGCAAGGGGCGCTGTCGCCGCGGCGTTCCAACCGTCCCAACTCCTGGCTGCCGAAGTTTCTGCAGTCTGTCAAATAAGAGAGTGACGTGCAGCACAACAGGTGACAGACGTCTGCCAAGTATACACCAACGCTGCTGGACGCCGCCAGGATCGCGACCGGCCACAGCATGACGCTTGTGTCACGTCATCAAGCAGAAAATCGAGGGACCATTTTCTTGGACACGGTAAACAGATCAGTGGGAGAAGCGTTCCAGGCACCATACCGGTACGGCCTCGTTATTTAGGGGCCCTCTTCTCCACAGGGCCACACTGCAATGGCACCCAGAAGGTCTGAAATCAAAATGGAATGAGAAAAAAATGGTTCTGTTGGCGGTTTACGTGACAAACTATTGACGGGCGTCCCGCACGGACAATGCCTCGCAAGAGAAAGGAACGGACCGAAGAGGACATTGCTGAACAGCGGCGACAGCGCACTGAATATACTTTTCGCCGAATCAGGCAAACATCAAAGAGAATGCCGGGAACGTAGGTACACGCGCTGGGTGTGCCGGCGTGTGCAGCTAGAACTGTTCGAAAGCAAGCACCTAAAAACAAATGGCAGTCGCACGCGCTTTCTACACACGCTTTATTTTGGTCATATACTTGAAATCTTTTGTATAGGAGGTGGCGAGCTCGTGCAGCGGGTGTGCCTACGTTTCCGGCCTTCTCTTCGGTGCTTAGGTAATTTCGCGAAAGGTCTACTCGCTTGGCGTCGTGCCGGTGAGACGCCGGAAGGGGAAAACAGCGTTTGAGACAAAGAAGCCGGGCTGGCTGGTCCTGCTACGACCGAGTGCCGATATAGACAACCAGGTTCGTCTCAATTTTACCTGCATAGAAGAAACGACGTAGTTTGCAGCGAAGCATTGCAAGCATGGCATTTCGTTCTCATGCAGATAGGTGGATCTTAGACTGTGTCTCGTCTGTTTTTCTACAAATGTTTCTTAGATCAATTCGGGCGTCAACAAATTCGAGATAAATAAACCAGTTAACTTTTTTTTTAATTAAGTGTATTTTTGATATTTGAATTTCTTGCCGCATGTTTTTTCGTGTTTTTTTGTTTTGTCAGTTTGTTTTATTTTTGTTTGCTTTGCCCCTCCTCTACAATGATTCGGCGCTTGACGGTATGTACAATAAATAATTAAATAAATAAATAAAACATTAAAAGTTTTTCACAAAAAATGTTCCAAGGTGGAGCATTTATCATACCCAAATTTTATGGGTGTGTGTTTCAAAAACAAAATATTTAAGCCTACAAAAAGATATATCATGTTTTTTTTTCTTTTTTTAGGGGAGGAAAATAGTAAAAACTGTCTGGTTGACGCTGCTGCCCAAGCCACACCAGAGCGACAAACAGAAACAACCGACAAGCCTCAAGCCCGTGCAGCAGGCAAGCGAAGGAATCTTTGGCAGGCTGGCAATCAGTCGCGTTTAGCTCACGGGCACCGTGAAACTGCAAGACTCCGAAAGGTACCCTCGCTTGCCTGCATGTGGCACGCGTTCGAGTCTTGTCCCAAAATGATTTGCTGGGCGAGTCGGTGTCGGTTGTTCCTGTTTGTCGCCCTGGTGGGACTCGGCCCTTTCTACACGCTCGCATCTGCTGCATCTGCTTTAAACTGTTCATCTAAAAAAAAAAAATTCCTTTTACGTTTTTTTTTTTTTTTTTTTTTGCTGTGCCATTTGCGGGTAACAGCGTCTACCAGATGGTTTTGGCTGATTTCTTCCCTGTGCAAAAAAGAAGCAAAAAAACTGCATTTTTAGGCTTTCATAAGCTTCCTACACTCGTGAAATTTGAGTATAATAAATGCCCTACAAAACGACACCTTTGAGGAAAGATTCATTGCACCCATACCGTCAGTTCGTTACGCCCGAATGGCGCTCCGAAATACCCTGCACTTGAAAGTTGAACGTGAGCTTGCCAGCGCTCTTGTTGTGGCGTGCCTCATTCCGGCGGAGTACCCTTGCTTCCGAGACCCAGCTGCGCAAGGTGCGATGGCCCGATTGTTTAGAGAGGCCTCGCCGTTGTTGGCTACCCTCTCTCCCCTTCCCTGTTTGTCCGCTCGAGGCAGCGCGCGAGGCGGCGCATCCCTGCCGAGGAGCCGTGCGCGAGCGGCGGGCATCGCCCACGAGGCAGACGACCCCCAACACCTGGTCGTCTCGGGGGCGTCGCACCGGAGGGAAACTCCGGGGAGAGTCGGCGAGGTCCCAGTCCATCTCTGTACGCCTGCAGAACATGTGCAGCCCTCGCTTATTTTCGGCACGTAAATAAGAGCTTGGGGCGGAAAAGGTTCACACGGTTTGTTTGGTCCAAGGAAAACACGAGGATTCATTAAAGGACGTTGCAGACGATCACTACTTTGGGCTTGGCCGTTGAATTTCTTCTCCACTGGAGTGAAGTGATTTAGCGTTCTAGTTTTACGAAATGCATCTCGTGAGGTGTATACGGACTAGCTGCATAGGATACAATCGCGAGCTTTTTGTGTTTAGTCGCACCTCAGCTGAACCCTCGTGCAGACGGAGTTCGAGAGAGGCCTCGCACTTTAATTGGCTGAGATGTCTTCATTTTAGTTGAAAGAGTTAACCTTCAATTTGCCTGAACGACTGTATTTTAAATTATTAAGTTTCCGCAGTCTAGAAGGCTTTGTTGCCCATAGCAGTCACAATTGCTTCGAATCATTTTTGGTTGCGTTGCCTGTCAAATGGAGCTCGTCTACACACACCAAATTAGTGCTTCAAAAAGATGCTGTTTTTCAGCTTGCCCTTGAAACGAATGACAGCTGTTCGTGGTCCGCTCTTTTGTCACGCCAGCTTCACTGCTTAACCACCGAACTTGTCTAACAAGCATAGATCACTTCAGACCTGTTCTAGTTGGTCCTATATTTTTTTCTCACATATGTCTTTACTTTACAATAATACTTCCAGTCCCAAATTGTTCTTGCACGGTAGCATTGCTGCACCTGTACACTCTAAAAAAAGGGTATCACCGTACACCCTTTTGTCCCATATAATATGGGACAAAAGGGTGTAAGCCGATGAGCCATAAAACTTCACTTCGACTTCCAGCGCCTTATAGTCGAGCAGACGGCCCCAAATTTTTTGAGGGGCTTCATAACGATGTGATATAACTTTTTAAATAGCTAAAGGACGTATCAAAGACCACATAAAGAAAACACTGAGTTTTTGCACTAGGACCAAGAAAACCCCGATAATTTTATTTGTAGTCAGTAATACGCACATTGGCTATTTTAATAAGCTGTACCACACAGCTATCAAGCCCCTCGTAAAATTCGGGGCCGTCTCTTCGACTACAGGGCGCTGTACGTCGAATTGAAGTTTTGGGGTGTATTCTATGGGACAAAGGGTGGAATAGTACACCCTTTTTTCTGAGAGTGTACGCTGTAACACTCACCACAGCGACATTAGCAGTTGATGTTTTTCTGCACAAATTTCAGTCCAACACCGCGACTATTTTTTGCGTGTTTGTATCTAACCGGTACTTATCTTAGCAAACACCTAGTTTCGACAGCCATCTACCGCTATAGGGGCCAGGAACGAGCGAAATAAACAAAACTTTCAACCTAGGGTTGGAGGTTTTCTACGTAACAGACATGAATTATTTTGTTAGCTGCTATTAGCTACCATTCGAGACAAAACACAGAGAATTGGCATATTACCATTTAACCTTACAAGACAAAGCACAAAAATGGTAATGTAACATAAGACATGTGAAATGTTTTATTACACTGGAAACATATTTGTTAAGAGGTGCTCTGGCCGTTTTTTGAGCTACCTAAACAAATTGCATTTTCTGACTACCCGGACTTTAGTCATCACGGTATGCTATTTATTTTCTCCAAATTCAAAATAGCAATTGACAAAACCGTAAATGAAGATGATGCCGAAACCAGCATTCAAATTATCACGCGCTCTTCAGTGGTGTGACGTCACACATGATACAGACTTTCAGGTCGTGCATGTAGTCTTAAACAGAGTATGTCAAGTGTTCTTCTGCGTGCTTCTCAGTGAATGAGTTACCAAACATTCTTTTCCCACCATAAAACGTCTTGTAATCAGTTGGGAACATGGCTTACTGCCCCTTTGTACCATTTCTGTCGTCACACTTAATGTTGCCAGTAGGGCTCCCAGTTTGAGAAACACGATGAAAACGAAATTCGAAAATTCAATAACTTCGCGAACTTTTTTTTCTTTTCACACAATACTTGGGAACTCGTAGAGCCATGTCTATCGGTGGGTTGAACCAATTTTGAACCAAATCAACGACCATGAAAAAATCGCCGGAGTACCCCTTTAAAGAGAAACGCGCCAGAGAAATACCTTTTTTCTTCATATTCAATTTAACTGAATTACAATTTCACAGTTTATAATGCTTTATATTTGTTTTCGAAATGTAGTGCTAGGTTTGACTTAGCTTGTTGTTGTTGTTTTTTCTTAATGTGATGCACATGCAAGAAAAACATATTTTTGCGCACACATGAGGCGTGACCCGAAATCTAACTTGGGTAGCGTCGTATAACCTTATTCGCCAACCACTGAGAGCAATGAATGACCAAAACAATGCCTGTAAGACTTTCTTTGTTTTAAAATATTTGAAATAAAAGAAGGTATCTTCAAAGGGGTTGACAAATATATCTTTACATTTTCATAAATGTGATTACATACATTGTAACCAAACCTATAGATGGTTGAATTCTACAGAGCATAAAGCATGGGCATGCCAAATTTCGTTGCGGTATGAGAAAAGTAAGTTCAAAACTTCGTGTGCGAAATCTTTGAAGATGCTCCAAAATTACAATATAAGAAGAAAAGAAATAAAAACACTGTGGGGTAACACTTTTTTGCGGCGGGAAATATATGTTTTGTTATTATTTTATGAAATAAAATAAAGATAGCGAAGAAAGCGACCAGTTGAAGTGAGCTATGATATACTTCTTCAAATAAATACAATGGCGAGCGACGCCACTACAATTTGAAAGACCGCAGAACGAAAATCGCTCAAATGCAGGCGCCTTTCTCTACCGCCCAGAGTACTTCAAATGTGTATTCGATTGACCGCGATTTTGTTAAGGCCTTTTTTTAATATAAATTTATACTTGAGGTCATTTAGTTCAAAAACAATAAAACACGCTAAAACCCAAAATCTGACTAGATGAAAAAAAACAAATTTCGCCCTCTGCGGCTGCGAAACATCTTTTCCAGCTGGGACTTGCGTCGCTCTTTTGCGCCTTAGTTTCGGTATCTGCATCTCTTCGCGGCTTAGATTTCCCACAAAATAGCGCGGAGCACAATTTCGCGCTCTAAATTTTTATTACGACTATGGCATTTGCCTGACAACTGGCAACAAATTTAGTCGTGCCAGCTAAGTCGTACGTGCAAAATGATAATTGGTAGCTCGCTAATTATTACTATAACCTCGCCCACAGACGTTCGTCGCGGTTGGTAACGTCATTAAAAAAAACATATATATTTCTTTCAAGTACCTTTTTTGTCGTGTAATTTTTTAGTTTACTTATGTTTCTAGATTAGTTAAAAGTGTAATTGTTCGAGGAAGACCGCAACCAATTTTGGACATCGTAGAAATTGTGGCAAGCACGAGGGATGAAAACTTTGACTGGACTGTTAGGCTGTTTTAAATTTTCGCTTTATTTCGTAAGAAACGCGTCCGACAGATTCACTTCCTCTAGGTCTGAAATCTCCTTCGAGTTGAGTACAATAAAGAGGGCGCGGCAAATTTATGCGCCTCCGTGTAGGCCGCCGCCCTAGCCAGCAATTCACTTCCAGGCAGAAGTCTCCGATCATAAAACTAGCACTCGATATTTTAAAGGTGTCTATACCTCTATAGTAGGTTACAAGTCAAGAAGGTAGAGGCAAATGCCCCTCAAAGGGAATCATATATCCCTCCGCCACCTCCGCATCCAATAGCGTCCCATCGTTTCCGTGACGTTGCCGCCAACGCGCGAGGAGGGTCTTGCCTTTCTGTAGATATTTGCTTTATCTTTCGACTTTGACTTAGCATTGTGGAAGCCACGAGAGGGAGATTAGCGTCTTCCCCTCCGATGGAAACAAAGACGACTTTCGGGGATTAGCTTCCCCCGATGGATACAAAGGCTGCTTTCAGGGGCTCGGTCCCCTCCCCGATGAATACAAAGGTCGCTTTCTTAAAAAGTGGGGGTCGGAGACAAGTTTGCACCACTCTGTGGCCATTATCTATCCATTGAAGCGGAACAAGGAGCGTTTCCAGTGAACTCTTTTTTCGATTGCGCAGGGATTTGAAACCGGCGCACCACGCTTGTGGGAGGAGCTTCTCCTACCTTCTTAACTTGTAACCGACTATAGTGAAAGTGAGGGAGGGTATACTAGGGCAATTTATTGTTTTGTGTCTATGGTTACCCGATGACGACCGCTATTCACCCAACCCGTACAGCGTCGAATGTATACACCTTTCCAACAAACACCTCTAGGCCGCCGCCATGTTGCTGATGCTGATGCGGCTGGTGCGACTCTCACGCCCCCTAGCAGCTAGAAAGTTTCTGACACACTCTTGGACTGTGCAACCTCGTTTTGCATTCTGACGTTTTCTGGCCCTCTTGAAAGTTGCCACTTGATTTTTCTGATGCATGCTGCGTACCTTTTCTGTGTTTCTGAGGTGGCTGGGGTGCGGAGAGCGGAAGGGGGTTCAAAATATATTATGGAGTAGCTGGATTTTTCTTTTTGAAGGGGGGGGGAGGGGGCTGATTTGAAACTGCAGAAGCTTTCCCCTGGCTACGCCACTGAGTCCAACCGTCCAACACACTTGTGGCGTTTGGAACGAGACGGGTCCACTTGTTATCTCTGCATTCGACCTAAAGAAAGCAACTTCTCGATTCGCATTTACTGCCGAAAAACTTTTTCGGCGTTTTAGGCTCGATAATGACTGATCACCACTTTTTTGAGTCTCGTAGAGGTAAAGGAAAGGTCATGCATGTTGATTAGTTGCACCTTTCATGATTCAACTTCACACAGAACAAATAACAGAAAGTGACAGGCTCTCTTTTTTTTCTGCTAATGTTTTGTATCGGCTGATTTCTCCAATAATGCTTGTAAGTGGTTTTCCTCGAAAATAGCTAGGGACAAAAGATATGCTGTATGCGGAGTAGATTATGGTTTGCTGATTTTTTCGACTTACGTATCCTCTAATCACGAGTACGTTCGTTCCAACAAGCGCTAGAAAAATACAGGAATTTATACTTCTATTGAAGAAAGGAAAACATAAAAACCTTGCCCACAGTACTCTCATAAGATACAATAATGATTTTAAAAAAAATTAAAACACACCTGCCCTTTTTTTTCCCAGGGTTTTGGGTGAAGACCTTAGGCTTAAGGCGCGTTCCCACCGGCGATGCGATCTAGTCGCGCGATAACTTTCATCGCAAAAGCGACCATCGCGGGCAAAAAAGCGACGCGATTTGAGCAGTCGCTTCCTGACCCGACTTTCTGCGATGCGATATAGTCGCGGAGCGGCTGAGCCAATCAACGGCGTTCGGAGCGAGAGTTTTCGAAGAACGACTCGCCTACGAAGGCGTTGGACTCGCTCATCGCGCACGCCAGTGTGACCATCGAATTTTTTTGCGATGCGATCTAGTCTCATCGCGCGACTGCTTACATCGCCGGTGGGAATGCGCCTTTAGAGCGTGCGTGGGCAGCTGGGCGCCCTGGGGCGATTCTCCCCTCCCGGATGTCGTGCGACACGGCACTGGATGGGCCCCGATGACGAGCGTAGACGACATTTCAAGGCAAACTAACTTGCCACTCTCTAAACATACATAAAAAAATTCACAACAGAAAAACTCGAACGAGATAAACAAGTAAAAACACGTAACGAGGAAACCACGTCGGAGTTATAAATCCCCCGCGGAAAGTGGGCTATATCTGTCTGTTCTTGCCGGCGACGAAAACCAGATTAAATGCCAGATCGATGGAATGGGCGCTCATTCGGACGAGACGGGAGCCCAAACGCTTGGCGGGCGCACAGCCCTCCCGACGGCAACGGGACAGCTGCTGGAGGGGTGCAGCCTGGCGAGGAGGACGTCCCGAGCGGAGCTCGGCTGTTCGGGCCTTCGGGCCGGCAACGCCGACAGCCGCTAGGGAGCCGCCTCGTGCCCCGCAGCGCCGCCGCCGGCGCGATAGCAGACGACAGCGACAAGAGCAGACGCGCGTGCCAGTCCAAAACAACGCGAAGACGGCCCACTTTCGGCGCGGCTGCCGATCGCACGATCATCGCGTGCCCTGCGGAATCGTACGCCGCACGGAAACAGCTCCGTCGGACAGTCCGGAAGCCGACAAAAGCGGCGCGGTGTTGTCGATTCTGAAGTGTGCGGCGTTTGAGTGAACTGCGGCCAGGCTGGAACGACGTAACATCTGCGGCGACGGCTACGTCCGTGGGATTCATTCGGAACGGACCGAGCAACAACGCGTACATCGTTGCCGGAGAGCTGCACGTTCGGGGTGTGCTGCGGCGCGTGGGTGTGCGCGCTCGGCTTTACGCAAACAAGCGTCGCCTTGTTTGTCGTGCTTTGGGAGCTTGGGTGGACGCCGCTCTCTAGGTTAATGGATGCCGACTGTTGCTTGTTGCCGGGGCATCTCGGCTGCCCGTGTCGTATCGCCGTTGTCCCGGAGGTGAGAATGTGTTCTCCGCGCGAATAATTGGAGCGGCGAGAGGATGGGCCCCCTGGGTGACGCCGAGGCAGCTTCCACCGTGGCCGAGGATTCCGACGACTCTGTAAAGTGGGAGGATTTTTTCGGTGAGTACCTCGTTGTTGTTGTTTTGCCGTACCTGTACGTTATGCTGTGGAAATATTGTATTTGGCGATCACTCGCGGACGATGCTCCGCTAACCTAGACTGACTTGGGAAAACAAGGGGGGCCAACGGTATCGAAGCACGCACTCAAAACTTCGCCAAAAAATAAAGCAACTAAACGTGTTATTTTTTTTTATTATTGAACAGCAGGGCGCATGTGGTGCCCACTTCTTTGGTCGTTAGATAAATAAGTTTCAACTCAACTGTCGCGAACACTAGACTAGGCACTTCCTGATCTATGCTCTCGATTCCGTAACTCCCTTAAAACCTGCACATAAGTACCATTATATAGTTCCGCTGCAGCATGCATCAGGGAGGATGAAGGAAAGACGGCGAACTTTGCCTGGATCGAACTTCGCAGAAAGGTCCACAAATTCGCCCAGCACTGTGAAGATGTGCTCTAGTAAACAAATATTTCAATGTGTCCAATTAATGTATGAGGGCACGTAAGATCATATAAGACCTTATATATGCATTACAGTATAACTCCTGTAAGTCCTTATTTATCTATAAGACAAAACGTATGGTTTTTTTTTCTTTTTTGAGCAAGGTTGATTGAGCATATACAGATGCGGGTTGATGAATGAAAAAACGGTGTGGTTTGCCTGGATGTTTGCCCTCGAAGAAATGCCTAGTAGTTAGACATAACGGCGAAACTATTAGTTTATATTCCTCTGCATCGACATAATGTTTTGTTTTAAATCTATGGTGTTTATGCATACCTGCAACGTCAAAACCGTAAAACCTTGTGTTTAATGAATAAAAAGTAACCTGCGTTTCCTTTTATCGGCAACAGTATCGTGCTTCTTTTATCTGCAACTAACCTGTAACGTATCTCGTCGCTTCTTTCTAACGACTATAACACTGCTTTACTGACACACTAAACCTGTCTGGTAAAAACAAAGAAATTAAAAAAAAAAAACGAATCGCTGTATAGTCCACACGGGTCGTCCGGGTCATCTCGTCGGGCAATCTGTCTACAAGCCAGTTTGTAGTGGGGGGTCTCGTCGAAGAGCACTTTGTAGTAAGGCCATCAGGCTGCCTTAGGTGGGAGATGGAATGCAAGAGACATAGGTTTATTTTTCATTTCAACAATACAAAAATACAGATAACGAGCCGGTATAAGCCTCAAGGGCTTGTGTACCTAGCTCGGCAGGTGGCGAAAACACAGTGTAATTCAAAATGAAAGGGTCTATTTACCCTCAAAAAAACAAAACACATTCAGAAAACAATACTGACAAGGGAATACACAGCATATGTATCACACACCACATACTATATGTATAGAGGACATACCGTTACTTGGCACGTAATACAGGAGGTCGGAAAATGTCAAATCACTGATCTAGATTTCGGAGTGCTTTTTTAAGTTTATTTTTAGATTTTATAGAAAACAATGATTCTGGCAGGTTGTTGAAAATATGTGGTACATAATACATTCGAGTACGCTCGCCGTATTTTGTTCTAATTCGCGGTACATCAAAACGAAGTGAAGGTCTCATAGGTCGCGGCTGCAGATATGGAGCTTTAAACATAGAATTCCAGAAGTGCCGGAGAACGACTGTTTCCTTAAAGAGCCCCTCAAAAGACGGTAGTTGAAGTTCACGAAATATACATGTATCAAGTAAGATATCTGGCTTATCAAACGCAACACTTTTCAAAATACCTTTTAATAAAGAATTTGCCCTGGCGCGCCAAAAAAGGGAGCAACCAGAAAAAATTGTTATACCGTAACGTAAATAACTGTATGCCAAAGCTTGTGTTATCATCTTTCTAACAGAAAAGGGCAAGAACATTTTGACATTGTAAAGACAACAGGACACGCTTCTTAGTCGCTTACATAAGTATGTCATATGAGTGCACCACGACAAGTCACTGTCAAAATAAATTCCCAGGTATTTTACCGTTTTCACATACTGCAGAGGTTCGCAACTACAAGAACTACAGGTGGAAGTATGCAGCGCTACAGTATCCGATAGTTCTACCTGCTTGAGCGGGTGCCTAAAACAAACAAGTTTTGTTTTTGAAGCATTCACTTTGATTAAGTTAGAAGAAAACCAATCCATTGTGGAAATAAGATCTTTCTGAAGTTTCCGAACGGCAACGTGGTAATCTGCGTCACATGACATCAAAACTGTGTCGTCTGCATATTGATATATTTTACACTCCGATATAACATTAGGAAGATCATTTACATAAAGGTTAAACAACAAAGGCGATAAAACGGACCCTTGCGGCACCCCGGCAGTCAGAAAGGTTTTATTACTTTTGCGATTTTTAAAAGCTACAACTTGGGATCGTCCTGAAAGATACCCTTTAAAATCGAAAAGAATGGACCCCTAAAACCGAGTTTGTATAACTTAGAACATAGTATTTCGTGATTTATGCTATCGAATGCTTTCGATACATCCAGAAACACTGCACAAGTGTACATATTATTATCGAAACCTGCATGCAAGCAATCGGAAAATTTTTCTAACAAAGATTGAGTTCCCCTTTCAGAAACGAAACCGTACTGGTGATCGGATAGCAAAGCAAACCGTTCTGAAAACCCGCTCATTACCTTTAACAAGTGTTTTTCTAATAATTGTGCTATACACGACAGTATAGATATTGGCCGATAGTTTTTGAAGTCTCTCGTTAACCCTCCCTTATACAGTGGTTTCACAATAGCAGTTTTCATTCCTGCTGGCCAGCTTCCTGTCTCAATCACATTATTCAGCGCTTCTAGAAGTACATGTTTCAGTTTTTCAAAATTTCTTCGTAGATCGCGTACCCGTATTTCATCGTAGCCCGGTGATTTTCTTTCCTTGAATGAAAATAAATAGTCACGCAGCTCGTATTCAGATATCAAAGGAAGAAAAGCGGAAGCCTCAGTATGTGCATGCAGTGTAAGAGTAGCATCGTCACTATCGTGGTCTGCCCCGGAGATACGAGCAAAGAAAGTGTTGAAGTCATCAATTGTTTTTTGGGTAACCGGCGCAAATGACTTATCTATCATATCGTCAATCGAAAGACGTTTCGTTCTCCCTCGAATACGATTAGCCAACTCCCACGTTTTCGCGGTATCAAAACGATTGCTTTCAAATTCTTTTTTGAAATATTTACGCTTAGAGGAACGAAGTAGGGCGCATGCTCTATTTCTTGCGATTTTGAACTCGTTTTTCAACGATAAATTCTTTGGCGAATGTTTACACCGTTTCCAGAGGAAGTCTTTATAATTTATGGCGGATAAGACTTCTGGCGTAAGCCATTCCTGGTCAGGCTGACGTTTTTTTATTATCACCTTTTTTGTACATAGGGATGAAAATTCCGAGAACAAATCAACTAACCTGTCGTACAGCTTTGGTGCCTCTACCGTACTTAACAAACCATTCCAGTCATAGTTATCTATTAATTTATCGAACTGTACTTGATCTGTTATTGTGATTTCTTTCAACGATTTATCCGAGTCCTTCACCTTGTTTTTAGAACTTATCTGGCAAGCTATAAAGTAATGATCTGCTAATTTTTCGGATACCACTGCGGCTTTCACAGTACTGTCAAAAGTTCTTATATTAACATGATCAATGCACGTTGAAACCAATTTGTCTCCCAATAATTCTTCTCTAGTTGGTGCCTGTATTACGCTTTCGATGCCGTAAGTAGCCATTAAGTTAAGATAATTGCACACAATGTGGCGTGAGGAATCCATAGTATTTATATTAAAGTCGCCTACCAAACACAGCTGACTTATCGGGCTTAGTTCCGATAGAGCCTTATCGACTTCCTCAAGAAACAGGTTCGCGTTACTTGACGGGGGGCGGTAGATTGAAATGAGGACTACAGAAAAATCTTGGCAGCTTATCTGGAGACCTATGCACTCAGCTTGCGTCATTGTTATTGTAATCTGACTTGCGTACCAAATGTTTTTGACAAACACACATATCCCTCCCCCTACCAGATGTTCTTGTAAATGCAAAACGATCATAGCCAGGAATAGAAAAAAGAGTTGTCATTTCTTCATTTATATTAACCTCAGTAAGAATAAAAACGTCCATAATCTTGCCTAGGTCACGAACTACAACCATAAACTGATCCCAATATTTTCTAATACTTCTTATATTAACGTGGAACACGCTAAACGAAACATCCGAAGACTCTTCAAAATTAGTTTTAAGTAATGAGCAATTTAGGAACTGAAAACAATTCATGGAAGCACCTAGATAATTGTGTCCAAGTCTGAAAGTTGGTTAATCCGCAACAGCGACGACCCGTCGTTTTTCCTCGCGAAGATCTTTCCGTTCTTTACCCACGCGAATTTGTATTGTTTTTCCTTTGCCCTCTCCCTGACCATCCGACCATCCTTTGCCCTCTCCCTGACCAGCAATAGTACCCTTCGCAACAAACGCTCTTTTGGTACATTTGGACAGATTGTTCTTGGACGGGTTGCCCTTCTCAGCGAGTTGACCTTTGTGTAAATTGGCTTAAGACGAGCTGGCCTCACCGGCAAGTTGGCCTTCGACGGGTTGGCTCTGGACGAGTTAGCCGTCTACGCTCTACGGCCGATGTACAGGTGCACAGCGTACAATGTCAACCTTAACACACCTGCGGTCCGCAGACCATAGTTCGGCAAAAGCGCTATTTGTGTGGGGTAGCAATTTCGCAGTGATAAGTGTGATGTATTATAACCATGACGGTAAAAAATATTTTTTTTCAAGATTGATCAATTGTGTTCTAAGCGCCTTAACACTGAAACTGGAAATTATCGTTTGGTGTGTGCCCTGAATGATGTAGCACACTTGCACACTGTATACAGCGGTGGAAAGGGGCAAAGAAGCCACAGAACCGTCCGGTTCTGTGGCCTCTTTGCCGTTTGGCCGTTTGCGAGATTTGCGGCTATGTTTGATAGCGCTGGCTCATTTTAAATCCCATATTTTATTTCTTTACCCTAGGTTAATACTTCAATCATCGCGCACGTCACGATCGTCACGAAATCATCACGCTCGTCACGTCACAGCCTCCTGAGATTTCTTTGATAATATCGCGGGAATGCCGACTGGTCTGTAGATGAGCGCCTTATCGCGGCGTGAAACCGCGAGTGAGCGAGGCCAGGCGTGTGCCTTCTGCCACACGTCTCGCTTAGTCTCGCTCACCCGCTTTTTCACGCCGCCAAAAGGCGCTCAGCTACCGGCCAAACGGTGTTAGCACGATATTGTTACAAATATCTGAAAGCTGTACATAGGATCAACCCTTATGCACCAGAACTATAGACGCTTTAAGCAGCCGCAAGATTGAGCCGCCATTGCCGAACTTCTCTTAGGGAGATACCGAGCCACGGGCGTTGACTAGTCTCCAGAAAGGCCAATGCTGGGAAGAACGACACGGTAGAATCTAAAAAGGCAATGACCTGGCCTGGTATGGTAATGAGGAGGTGAAATAAACGGAATAAGAGGAAACAAAAATTGAAGGTCGGTTATAGCGTTATAAAGTTGGAACCTTCTGCTACACACAATGGCGGAGCAACCGACAGCGCTGAACGTGCAAATTGTAAAACTAGAAGAAACACAAACGGCAAAGACTAAAACTGGTGCATGCCTGCGCTTGGTCGGTCTAGCCCAGTGGTTCTGAACCATCGATGTTTCGCAGACCCCTTGTGGATCGGCGGAGATAGTGGCGCACCCCGTTCGTGGTGAGGAAAAAGTATAGGTTAATTATAATAATGATTTCTTGGATATGTATAACTAAGGGCTAGTGTGAGGTAGATTTCTCTCACTGATATACGCGCGAGAAAACTCGCCCAAAAAGTGGAATGTTTTTCTCAATTAAAAACAAAATACAACTTTTATTGCCGGGCTTGACTGACGAGGCAGGGCTTCGCAGATCCCCATTTGAGAACCAGTGGTCTAGCGCCTATGATAACATACGCATCGGCAGACCAAGGAGCGCCGTGAGGTGGCGCTTTTGGGCGCTGCTTGTTTGCATCCATCGTCTCGATAGCGTAGGTTGTGCCGTGTCGCCCGTGTCCGCCACTGTCCAGGGATTCCAGAGCTTCCAACATAGAGGGCAGATTTTCGAAAGATGTCTAGCGGTCCTCCGGAACCTCCCGCTGCTGATGGGAGAAGAATATTTAGAGGCATTTGCTTTTACGCGATGAAGAATTGCTTAATAAGTAGGATTCCCTGTTTTCGGGGTTTACTTTTCGTCAAGTCGAGAGGAGCGTTCACAGATTCGGTGTTCTTCGGTGTCGATTTTCGGTCTGGGACAAAACGTCCTACCGATGACGTACACCCGGTCTAAGTAAGTTACAGAAAGCAACGTCAAAAGCCTCGGAAAGGGATACTAATTGCGGGACGAATCGCGTGGCCCATAGCACCCGTCACTGTTGAACTTTCTGCCGGGGTTTGCCAGTCTGACGGAAGGCCAAGAAACGAGTAAACCGGGGGATCACGAAGCGACAGTAACATCGGCTTTTCGCTCTTGTCTCTTCCCGCCCATTCCGACCGGGAACGCTGGATGGGCAAAAAGTATTCTCTCAGCAACAGCCCGAATGCTTTTTCCCGGTGGTGACGCAAAGACTGATGACGCTCACAGGACGGAAGCTCCGCTTTAGTGTGTCTGCGTTTCACTTCGTTGATTTCCGCGTGAACGATATGTTCTTCGGTTTCTAGAGGCCAGTAATTTTGTTTCTTACTTCACTTTTTTTTTTGCAATGGAATGTTTTGTAGGCTTGTTCGGTTGTTTGTCATTTTACGTCCGTGCATTTTGCCGCTAAATTTAGCGGGGAAATGGACGTTAGGTGTCCATCGCAACAATTTAGTTTCGCCGCTAAATATAGCGAAAAAATTAAAGTAACGCGTGCTATACACGTACTATAACCCTTAATGTTCGCGAGCCCTTAATTTTCGCAAATTGAAAAATTTGCGAAATTAAATGGCAGCGAGAATTTCGATTCTTCAGTTTCAATGCAGGCGTCTGGAATTCGCGAAATTTGATGGCCGCCATTATGTCCTCTGTGACCGATTCGCCAAAAAAAGGGGCCGTGAAAATAAAGGGTTTCACGTTCTTCAGTTTTCTCGCTGAATTTAGGGGATAATGAATAAATATTTAGGGAGTTTTCGTAGAACCTTTATCCCAGCTCCGCTACGCTCCCCGGAACGAAGACGCCACTACCCCGCATGCGCGGCGCTAGCCCTCCCGGCAAGTTCCCGGATCTCGTAGCGGATAGCGGAGAACATCGCGGGACAGTAAAAACAACTTACGAAACCTCTCTAATATCTCGTTGGCTTTCCGGAACGACCCTTTTAAAATCTTCTAAACAAATTGAAACGATCGTTCCTCGTTCCATGCATTAGTTTACAGGACTTGGGTGATAAAGGTCGCTGCAAATATTTTTTTATCACTCGTTTGGGAAAGAAGGGGCTAATCTCGAGCGCAATCTTGACTCGTTAGATAATTTCTTTATTTTTTCTGGCCTATTTTTGTTCCTCCGAGGCCAACCCCTCTGCTTCCATCCATGTCCGTGATTTCTAGATCGCGGTGGTCGGTCGGGGCGCTTGTTTTGTTCCCGTCCGCGGCGTCTTCCCGCGTCGTCTTTTTTGATGGTTTCTCCTCGGGCGGTCTCCGAGTTCTAGATGACCCGATGGAAGAGACCGCTCGCTGGATATCCTCTGGGAGGGCCGGAACCGCCGCGTGAGTTTATGCCTGCATGCCTGCGCGCTTGTTTGCTTGTTTGGGCATGCTCCGAGCGAACACGCGCACGTACCGGCCTTTCCACGCAATTAGTGTCTGTCTTTTCTTCTTTTTAATTTTGAGGGGGCGCACAAAGGACGCCGAATAGCCCAGGCGTGGGCCACAGTCGGACATAACTGCAGGTGGGGGGGGGGGGGGGGTGTTGGGGATGCGTTCTCCACGGATCACTGAACGAGAGATTGCTCGATGACTTTCGTAGGTAATATTTTAGTTACGTTATTGCCTCTTTTGTTTTCACCTTAGGCAGCAATATGAAAAAGTTGGTCGCGTTTTAAGATGAGAAATGGACACATCTTTGGTTTTTGGAGATCATTCAGAATAGATTTCAGAAAGCAAAACAAAATTGGTTCAAAAGACTTGCAGGTTTCAAACAGGTATTTTACTAATCCGCGTGAGTAGCAAAGATACAGTTGAAAACGAGCGTGTTGGTTAATGGATATAAACTTGAAAGTATAAAAACAGCGAGGACGAGGACGGGAACAGGAAAAGATGTCCTGTTCCCGTCCTCGTCCTCGCTGTTTTTATACTTTCAAGTTTATATATAGCAAAGATACGAAGGAAGAATCAACAAACCGGGTGCTCATCTTTCTATGATCCCTCGTACCGTTTGCCTATTATTTATCTATGCCCTTACGCTGCCAATAGCCCTTCGGTTCACCCGTGAATTAAAATCGTGGGTGGGTTAGTTCGCTTATTACATAAACCTTGAGGGTTTTTGTCGAGTCTGATGCGGTCCGTATCTCAAACAAGACGATGACTCGGAAGGGTTACGTCGCTAGGGTATTACTTTCGAATGAATCACGCTCTTACTCAATGAGTCATGCTCTTATGAAGGTGGCCCTGCCAAGAGGCCGGTAATCCTGATACGAAGCCCCTGGACGCCGATCTCAACGCTCTGCTCAGATAAAGCAGATACGAGCTGGAAATGCCATGTAATGGGCGATATTAAGGTGGGACACTACCCAGAAAAGTCAACTTCTGTACTGTTTGCGTGATTTCAATCAAATTTGCGGTGGAAGTTTATATAAGTGGCAAGTCCATTCCTGCCAAATTTCATTGTCCTATGTCAATTCTGAAATTTATTACGAACGTCACTATATGGAAGTCAGTCTGTTCGCTTAGGAAAAACTGTCGTTCTAAAAAAGAATACAAAATTTGAATTTTTATCTGTAATATAGTTATAGGAATACCCATAGCACATATTCAGCTAGTTATATTGCTATATTTGCACTGTTTTTCGTAACTATGACTCCATAAGAAGATTAAAATTGTTTTTTTATGTATGCAATGTTTTACAAATGTAGTCTTTTTAGCATGAAAGAATGTTAAAGTAGAAAAACTAACCAGCCAGGCATGTTCCTCACAAAATTCTGTCCCTAAAAACCACTTAAGAATTATTTTCTATTATGTAATAGGAAAATGATAGTTTTCCTAAAGTCCCTCGGCTCCGCAGCACGAGCTTTCGCTCCACGTGCCGCAAGCTACGGTCCTCTAACACTCGGGCACAGATCCCCTTGATTATCAAAACGTCTAGGATTCGTAACGGAATGTATGCGTCGCATTTATAGTTATACGGGAGACCAACGCATCCGTTGGTTTTTTGGCAGCACAAGCCCTCGCAGGCTTCCGCACGATTTAATGACGGCAGGTGCTGTCGGGAAAGGGAAAAAAAGAGTCCTGCCGGCGACAACTACACTAAACCCACTTTCACCTGTTCAGTGTGGCACTCGTATCACGGATACCAGTGCATCCTCTCTGTCTAGCTGCCTGCGCAGGTGGTACGCTCCCAACGAAACTAATATAGACCCTTTTCAATACCTTATCGAGCAACATTGGCGACACGGTGGAAGAACTTTTGGTTTCTACGCTAGGTGGCGCGAGCTACAGCCCGTTTTAAAAAGTACAGCCGTTAGCATCGATCCATTCATGCATCCATCCATTCGAAGAGAGAGCTACTGAATGTCGCCGCCTCACCACGTTACGTGCTGAGTCGAGTTCTCGTCAAACGCAGACGCAATCTTCGTATCCAATACTTGCTCGGAGCACGTGCCGAAGCAAATGCGGACTGGAATGATTGGTGTAAATGGCGCGCACTTTCGAAAACGGTCTATTGCGGGCAAAATTTTTACTATAGCCATGAAGGCACTCCTGGGCTCCTCGTTCGCATTACCAATAGGTAATTTAAAACGATACGTGCGTGCGATAGTATGAAATACATTATTAAAAATGTAAACACGTGGCCAGACATGTACACGTTACTAAAAAAAGTAACTAAATACCGTTACTCGTTACTTGCTCAAAAAGTAACTAAATACGTTACTGGTTACCGATTCTCAAAAGGAACGCGTGAGTTACCTCAAAAGTAACGAGTTACTTTTCACGTTACTTTGAAGACCAAATACACAACTGTTTTTGTTTTATGGTTTACTGTTTTCTTTTAGTAGTCGTTGCCCTTAAGCAGCAGCTGCCTGTCGAAGTTTTCATTACTTATGTTTCCCCGCTTCCATGAAAATACATTTCCGGTGACGCTGAAGCGTCGTTCTACTGACGCGCTCGAAGGAACGGCAGTGTTGTGCTTCAGGAAGAGCAGGTGAATCTTCGGGAACTGCGCCTTCATTAAGGACAGCGGGTAATGGGTTATGTGCCTTTCCGTGTTTGCAACCTCCGGGTTTACATTCGGTCCGTACCCGGTTCTATAAAGTTCGACCAACGAACCTGATGGTGCTCGCTGGGTGAAGGACATTCCCAGCTGTAGAGTTCAGTACAGCAACGTTTATCGCTGGGCACGTCGGTCGAACTGTTCGATTGACGTGTTCAGCGATATACGTTGCTGCATTGTCATACTGTTTATTTGTTTTTCGGGTTTTCCATCTGCCTTTGTCGGAATAGACACATACTAAGGCTAGAATAAAAACAAGGCCGTTTAAGCGGTGTTGTACACGTTACTCCTCAAAAGTAACGAGATACAGTTACTCGTTACTTGGCCTTAAAAGTAACTAAATACCGTTACTCGTTCCTTTTCTGAAAAAGTAACTAAATACGTTACTCGTTACCGAAAATAGTAACTAGGTACATGCAACTCGTTACCTCTAACGCGTTACGTACATGACTGCACGTGGCACACTGGTATATGTGAACAAAACAGATAAGGTAGCTATTGAAAATAGCTACGTTATCTGTTTTTTTTTCTTTTAAACTTGTTAGTGAACGAGACAAATATGATTTTATGTGACTGTGGTGCGTGAATAGTAATCATCGGGTTTAGTTATCTCTCGAGCTCTTGGGTAGTTCTAATGTAAATTTATGATGTACCAGTGTGTTCGGATTGAGGAAAATGGCAGCCTACTTTTAGCTGAGGGGTATAGTTTCCTGCCCTCTGAACAGGTTCATATATGAAATAACGTTTTAGTTATCGAAACAAAACAAAAACATTCGAGCAAATATTAGAGCTATTTCTTTTTGTTGAACAAATTATTACCGTAATAAATCGTGTGACAACGAATAATTTGGCAGGTTAACGGTAACTTTCTCTCCACATTAAATTCTTTTAGTCATTAACGTGTGTGACGTTAATTGTATCAAGTTGAGTAATCAAACTTGTTATAAGCCAGGCGGATTTGTTTTAAGTACCCCATCGGCTTGGAAAAGATTACGTATCGGCGATGTGAACTCCAGCTTGGTTCCAATGAGTGGAGTTTATATAGTACTTTTTATTCGTTACAAAAGTCGAGCGCATGCACAACGTACTCTAAGCGACTTAAACCTCGCGAATATGGCGACGTGAATAATTTTGCGAAAAATTGATCACGCGAATGTATCCCGCATAGTAGACAATACATATGATATAATTCCAAATCACGAAACTTTTGTGCCTGCTATATATTCCCTGATCACCCACACTTCGCCAGATTCATGAAATATTGAGCTCGGGAAAATGAAGTCGTTTCGGAGGAGGCTGGACGTTTTTAAAGCAATTTCAAGAGTACATTGCACGGTTTTTGAGATATCTTGGACCTAGTGCGGCCGCCAATGTACCTGAACGAGGTTTTCGTGTTTGTTATTATTGATTGACGGGTGCTTTAGCTTTAGTGAGACCCCTTCATTTCGTCTTTACTGTAATTAACTATTTTGTCAGACAGTGATTATTTCTGTTGGGTCCGAGTAGGCTGTGATCAGAAGTGTAAATTATGAAATAATTGGCGCGGCCATCGTTTTATAATCATATGGACGGGCGGATGTATCGATGGATACTCAATCCTTTCAATCTGACGACAGTTTGCGCCACCTAGCAGCAGTGTTCTTAATTTGAACTCTGTTGGTAATTCCACCTGGTGTTGTAAGCGAGAATCTTAGCCTGCTTGAGAGAGAAAGAGAGAGACAGACTTATCTGCAAGTCCAACGGCATGCGCATTTAACCCTTCCCACTGCTTCACATGTCCACCGCTCGGACGCGCTAGTTTTTGTTGCACAACTGGATTGGCGGTAGCTCCCCGCTTTTTTCCTTCACCTCTGGTTGGTGGCGTCGCCTTTCTAGAATTGCGAATAGGGATTTTTAGTAAATCGTGTTGGTAACTCCGTTAACGAGACCCGACACTGCACCGGCGCCTTTGCGACTACTTTCTAACGTTATGGGGTATTCTTATCGGAGCGTTCCAACGATCTGCTAAAACTCCCCAATATCTTCACTAGCCTGATGTGTATCGGCCCCGAGTCACCTTGACGCGAGCGCCCAAGTGCGTTTCTCGTGTTACAGCTCAACATTCTGCGAGAGAAGCAAAACGCCCATGACGGACAAACAGCCGATGCTGGCACTTCCGCCCTTGGCAGCCGCTTTTGCCTTCGAAGACGGCCTTTGCTTACGTGAGCATTGGCGTAGTATTTCGGGCCCCGATAAGGCACGTACTGCCCGCTCGGACTTCACCCGGTGCATCGCGCAAGCGGATAAGATAAGCGCCGGAACCAGCGCGCGCGAGCTGCCAAATGCAGGTCGGGTTTATCAGCGGTTGGCAGCGCGAAGGCTCCGTTTTCACCCCGAGTTGGACCGAAGCGGAGCCTGGGAGCCGGCTCAGGGAATCGCACGCCGTGAACGCATTGCGCAACTCGTTACTATGCCTCTCCGAAGAACCAATCAGCTGCGGAAGGCTCACAACGCTTCACTGCAGTCTTCAGTCCGTTGAACCAATAAAACATCATGGAAAGTCTGGAATAACACCGAGAAAGCCTCTCTTTGTTTTCCAGCGCCTACACATACACGCCACTCTTTGAACCTCCGCCCCTCCCTCGAAAATAATCCGGAGAGGACAAAGAACGCAACTGCGACGAGGAGATTGACAAACAACAGGGCTGTTTATAAATGTCAGTCTTCTTTTATTATTTCGCTATGGTTGCGCTGTCCGTGGCTTTGTTTCACCTCGTATACGCTCGGCCACAGCCAATGCGAGCTGACGGGTCCAATGAAACTGTGCCAAAAGCGCAGGTCACCGGGCCTTCCCTGTACTGTCGAGGGCAATACGAGCTGAAGCAGTCCTTGATGCGGCGTGTGCCTGCCAGTCTTGGGAAGAGCTGGGGTCCGAACTAGGAACTGAATCCTCCAGACTATATGACAATGTGAGAGATAATAGAGCTTCCGCGGACGCAGAAAAGGGCCGGATCGCGTGTTTCTGCTCATATTTCCCGCGGGGGTACATGATTGGTTCAGCAATGATAGAACAAGGGCAGAAACATGACGAACACAATGTTTTTGCACTTTTGACCCTCTATGACCGGTCCCGTGAGCTCACGACGTCTGCTGCGTCCGGAGTCCCGCTGAATTGAGGTACAGCTCAGTCGTCTACGTGAGTCCTGGCTACGCCACTGATTCCAACAATGCTCAAACATTTGTTTCTTGTGTATGTTTTTTTAGTTTAACTCCTCCCGCGCAACTCCCAAATTAAGGTGAGCAATTTACATAAATAAATCATTTTTCGCCTATTCGTACTTGCGTACGAGGGCCCAGGAGCGCGAGGGCTCAAAGCCAACTCGTTGGAGTAATCCGACCCAGTTTTATTATTCGTTTTATGCGGAGGAGCACAGAGGATAACGAATGGGAGAAAAAAAAACATTAAAAATAGGAAAGAAGTGGGACGAGAAATAAATGGCAATAAATAATACTCGACGCTTTTCTCGAGTCCAACATCCCGATTTCTTTTGTTTGCCGAAATGTGGGAGGCAGAAAATATAAAGCGAGCTTGCGTTGAACTGACAAATGTGAGCGTGTTGAAAAGTAGATACCTAAGAGGGAAAGAGTAACAACACGCAGGACGAGGAGAACGCTCTTTCCTGAGTTTTGAATGAATGAAAGAAAGAGTGTTGTTGTCTCGTCCTCGTCCCTCGCGTTTTTATTCTTTCAACTTTAAAGGAGCTGATGCTATTCGAGAGTTTTAGAATAGGGGGCCCCCAATCGCTTTGAGGCGCCCCCCAAACACCTTGGGGTGTCCCACAGAGCGTGCGCACTGCGACGCCCTAAGCTGCTCGGAGAGCGTTAGAGCCTTTTCTTCTAACATTCTCCACTCTCACTGATCCCACTCTTTTCCGTAAAGTGTTACGTGGCGTGAATCGCGCGACGAAGTTACTTTGTTTTGCTAATTAAAGTCAAGTTAGTATTCTACGTTCCTCCGTCTTTGTAGTGCATCCTTCTGTATACCGCGTTCCGGTCTTTTATTTTTTATTTTATTTTAGGATTACTGCAGGCCAATTGCGGCCCAAGCAGGATTGGGGGTTACAAAAGTGGAGTAAAAAAGCGCGACACCAGGTAATCCGTAAAATGGGAGAGGGGAACAGGGGAAAATTATCAAAAATTGTAATAAAGCACAAAAACAAATGCGTAGAAAAAAATGTAATAGCTCACAACAAAGTTGGGAGGGGTGGCGGCAGTGGGGAACAGGAAAATAAAACACAATGCAAAGAGTTACACATCAAACAAACGCTCAATCGAGCGTTTGCTCGATTGAGCGTTTGTCGCATAATAAATAAATGAATGCCCTCAACCTCGAGGGCGCCTTCCATTTTGATAAACTTATCATTGGTATGAGGTAATTTTACAAAACAGTCTAATTAGACTGTTCAGAACTCCTTGACTTATGTTATTTGTACCGTGGTAACGTGATTTTAATCGTAAAATCGAGTAAATTTCGCTGCTGCCTGCTTGCAAGAAACTCCTATCTCCTTTTGGTTTTGTAGGGCATTCTCCTGTACTGCCTGAGGGCGTGTAAAGTGTATAATAAATAAATAAATAAAATCTGTGTATGTACGCGCGTGTATTATATTTATAGATGCGCGCACGTATGGATGCACTACATACATACAAATTGTATTATGTATGTAATGTATACATGTATACTTCAAGTGTATATCTTGGTTACAGGTCACCGATACACAGTGTATTATGTATGTATGTATGGTCATGCGTGCCTCTATGTAGGTGTATGTATGTACGTATCACGGGCACTTTTCGTTAAAGTACGTGGTCTCCAAAGAAGAGAGTACTCGAAAATATGCGAATGAATGAACCGCAAAATTTTTGATAATGTATGTATGTATGTATGTATGTATGTATCGTATGTATGTATGTATGTATGTATGTATGTATGTATGTGCGTGCGTGCGTGCGTGCGTGCGTGCGTGCGTGCGTGCGTGCGTGCGTGCGTGCGTGCATGCGTGCGTGCTGCTGCGTGCGTGCGTACGTGCATGCTGCGTGCGTGCGTGCGTGCGTGTGTGTGTGTGTGTGTGTGTGTGTGTGTGTGTGTGTGTGTGTGTGTGTGTGTGTGTGCGTGCGTGCGTGCGTGCGTGCGTGCGTACGTGCGTACGTACGTACGTGCTACGTACGTACGACTACGTAGTGAACCTTCAAGGCGAGTTCTAATATATTAAACGTATTAGTTTCACGTGACGTGCAGTTTAATCGCTATAAATTTCAGATCATGGTGAAAAAAACCTCGAGACAAGGAACGAAAGAAAAGGGGACAAACACAACACCGTCTCTAACTACGGTGTTGTGTTTGTCCCCTTTCTCTTCCTTGTCTCGAGGTTTTTTTCACCATGATTATCGTTCACCCGCTGTCCTGCGCAGTAACTCTCATTTCAGTACCTTTCGGAACCGCTTGAGCTATGTTTGGCAACATAGTTTGTGCGTGAAATACCCGTGGCCCCTGTCTGCTCGGTAGAAAGAAGCCCCGCGAACGAGTGACTCGGTCCTTTCCGATTGTGCGACCCCGTACGTCGGCGCCCTTCCGTCGCGGTCGGTCCCGGCGAGACTCGGAGAGGGCGTCATTCCACGGAGCGGCTCTTCACCTGGAGTGTGTCACGCTGCGGACAGCGGAGAGGCTTCGCGAGAGCAGGAAGCGGGCTCCGCTTCTTTCCTGAACACACAGAGGACACCTGACAACTCGCGCGGGGGGTGACAATCGGAAGAGCGGGGCCTGACGTAAACAGCGCCGCTATGAAGCCGTCGTCGTCGCCGGAAAAACTTGTCCGGTTGCCGCCGCGCAGGTTCCGAGGGCACGGGTTGAAAAGTATGTTTCTGGGACGATGGCTCTGTTCGGGAGAGAGAGGCATCCATAGAGAAAGAAGAGATTACGGGAAAGGGGGCGGGGGTATAGAGAGAAAGAGAGAGAAGCGTATAGTTCGCAGGCGCTTAATGAAAGAGCTATTACTCAAACGTTATTACAGGGGTTCGTTCATGACTCCGTCGGACTCTCCACAACATCCTGTTTCATCATACTGTACAGAACATGATGTTTTATTTATGTGTTGTCTTTATAACATGCTTTATTTATTTATTTACCTATCTATTATACTCCCCACATCATCGTGTTTCATTTCTTTATTTATCATACTCCCCGAATGTTTTCCTTATTTATTTACCTATCTATCACTCTCCACATCGTCATACTTCGTTTACTTCTTCATTTATTTATTTCTCAGTACTGCAGACTCCATTCACTCTAACCAGGAGTTAACAACACGTATAAACATCAAAACGACACAAAGATCAGGAACGATATAACGAGGCATAAACGCAGTCATATCATCGAGAAGAGATCAGCATCGCCATTTTAACAAAATATCACGAGATCATTGTTACGAACCAGCGCACAGGTAGACAGTTACTGAAAATCCAAACACCCAGAAAAAATACACTCACACAGCGCTGAACTATCAACTGAATTGGATTTCAAACTTCCTCTTCTTCGACCCCAAGGAATAAGTTGCCAAGGAAGAAAAGGGGAAAGACAAGGCAGAGGGAGGAAAGGCGAAAGGAAAAGATAAGAAAACAGAGATGAATAGAAAAAGCGAAATAGAAGACAAAGAAAAGGAAAGTAAGGGAGAATAACACTAATGCAGCCGGGTCCAAGAGTTACAAAAATTACAAAAATAATTACCAAATTGATCACGAACATAAATAAACCAGGTGATATGCTTGTCTACTGTCGACTACACTCTTGGCGTAAATAGTTCGTGTGGTGCAAAAAGTCCAAGAGTTACAAAAATTTAATTCTTAAATAATATCAGAAGTAAGCAAAAAGAAAAAAACAGTGGTTATACTGGCTTACTGTCGAAAACACCTTGTGTCTAGATAATGCAGTTCTTTCTCCGATAAAGCTAAGGTCTGAGTGCTAACGCACTGGGCTTCCCGTCTTGCAATGTTCTCCGCTTCTATAATTTCTCGGGTGAGCTGGTTTTTACTCCTGCCTAACACAGCACTGTTGTCCAGTCGCGCAAAACAGCCACAATCCCTACAGTGAATACCTAGGTGATCGGAGTTGGCATTGGCAATGTTGTTGTTGTGCTCTGGCAGGCGGTCGTTTAAACACCGCCCAGTCTGTCCAATATACTCTTTTCCACAGGAAAGGGGAAACGAATAGATTACTCCTTCAACACGTGGAACAAAGTTGGATCTGTTTTTTTGCGCAGCTGACGATGCTGATTGATGAGGTGTTTACTTTTTTGCAGAGGCTGTGAAGTTTGTGTCTTGCTGAAAACACTACATTCAGATTTACTCTGTTTGCTATTTTCTTTAGACTATGAGATAGATTCTGCATATATGGCACGACTACCGGTCTGGTTGTCCTGTCTGGGTATTTTTGCGGCGCTACCGAGCTTGATATCTCTGAGGAGAACCTCGGTTACTGACGTTAATATGGGTAGAGGATATCCAGCGGACCTTAGCCTTGATACTTGAAAGTCGAAGCTCGTCTGCATTGAATGTAAGCATGACTTGCTAATAGAGTTCTTAAGGCAGGACCTCACTATACCCTCTTTTAAAAGCTTGGAGCGTGCAGAGTTGAATGGTAGAAGAGGTTGCTTTCCCCTGGGCTCATAGGACCAACAGATGTGATATGGTAGCACATACAGTCGAAGATCCAGAAATCGTAATGATCTTTCGACCGGCAGTTCGTAGGTGAGTTCCAGAGGATTCATACAGTTCTTGAAATTGTAGAGAACCTCTTCCACCATGGCTGTGAAGTTTGTATCATCTGTAGCAAGGAAGATGAAAAAATCATCAACATATCTACATACTTTCACTGCTATTGATGTATACAATATTCGTTGTAGACTCCTGTCTTGATGTGCAAGAAAGATGTCACTAAGGACTGGAACAATGCAGGATCCTATGCAAACCCCCGTCTTTTGTAGGTAGGCATTTCCATCCCAAGCAGCGAAGGTGGACTTCAAATAGGTCTTGAGTGAGTCCAGAAACTGACTTTGGGACAGACCCGCCGCGTTCATAAAGGGTATGGCACCAAAGGCGTCAATGCTTTCTTCCACACATTTTAGGAGACGTTCTCGGGGTAAGGAATAATATACGTCCTTGATATCGGTGGAAAATATCTTTAGCTCTTCCTGACGATGTTCTTCTAGAAAGCTGAAGACCTCGTAGGAACTTCGAACCACGTAGGGATCGTCGGTATTTAGCAGATTTAGCCTCTCCTGAAGGAATATTGCCACCGATGTTTACCATGTTCCTCTTTCTGAGACAATGACTCTAAGGGGGCATTCTGGTTTGTGGGTTTTTGCACTGAAGAATAATTTAAGGTTTAGCTTTTTGCTGCGATCAATAGAAGAGCAGAGCTAGCTTTTTTCAATTTGAGTGATTGACAAAATTATCTTGCTTCTCTTTTAATCTTGTTCAATGCGACCTATTTGTGGCAGTTGAAGGCTGAGGCAATGGCTTCTAATGCCTTAGCACCATACGTTTCTTTGTTGATGACCACAAAACCACCTTCTTGATCGGCTGGCATAAGAAAGAGCGAGTTTTTCTTTAAGTAAGTATCTACCTTCTTGATGGGAAGAGGTGAGAATGACGGTTTGTATCTAGCAAGTAAGTCCACTCCTTTTGAAGTGCATCTATAAACGACGAGGATGAAGAGCTACGACCAAGCTTACACACGGTCTGGTCCCCCTGCGACGTTCAGGAGCAGCACGTCACCCGGTGTCCTCTAAGTTTCACCGCTGATGTTCAGAAGACTATGCCTGAGGGTGGCAGCTGTCTACCAAGACTGGGCCACATCCTGGAGCATGGTAACACCAACAATCTGCCGGGGCTTCCCAGCCCGGCCCTACGCACGGTGAAGCCACCGAACACCACCCTGTAGGGCTTGCCCGGACACTTCCGTGGGTTCAGCCAGACTTGCAACCAGTTGAAACATAAACGTCCCAGCGAGCAACTCGCTCAACAACAATGGAACCACATCACCCGTAACATCATCCCGCCACCCTCGCCCACAAGCTCCATTTCAACATCTTCAGCACCTCTCTGTCATCTGTACACAATCTCATCCCATCGTCATTAGATGCGGCGCCGCAGGCCTTCATGGTATGGGCAACTTGCCTTTCTGCGGCGCCGCGGTTCTCCTGAACCAAAATAAATATTATTATTATTATTATTATTATCAGACTTTCCTCCCTTTGCCTTGTCTTTCCCCTTTTCTTCCTTAGCAACCTATTCCTTGGGGTCGAAGAAGAGTAAGTTTGAAATACAATTCAGTTGATAGTTCAGCGCTGTGTGAGTGTATTTTTTCTGGGTGTTTGGATTTTGAGTAACTTTCTACCTGTGCGCTGGTTCGTAATAATGCCTTACCAACTCGTCCAATCTGGAGTATCACGAGATCCCAACTTTTAAGTTTGCGACGAATGTTGTGGCGTTAGTAGAATCATGTGTTAGCGTTCTCGCAAAAGAAGACGACTGACCCCAAGCTCACGCCACCACCCGCGTGGCGCACTGTTCTTTTTGCTGGGCAAGCGTACCCGCCAGGCGTGTATTAAACGCTCCCTTGTAAACCTTCACTGGTCCCCGTTTCCCATCTCGAGGCTCTAACACATGCACAAAATGTAGCAGTCACCGAATAGCTCGCGTCGGTAAAACCTGCAACAAGAACAATTGATGCGTTCATTGAGTATTAAAATACGCAAGTAGGCACGTTTAAAACTTATATAAAATTCCCCAATCAGACTTTTTTGTTTTTGCATTGAAGAAAGGTTAAAGCCAATAGCTGAAATAAAATCCGAAGGGCGGAATAAAAAATTATTTTGTCTTGCAATATAAAAAGAAAAATCTGGTAATTTGAAAAATAATATTAAAAATAACCATACTTCTTATTCCAGTGTATGTAAATTTTAATATTTCGGCATTTTAAAAGGAAAGCTAGCCTATAGCATGATGGGTAATCTTACCAACCCCAATCAAAAGTAGAACGGTTTTATCGAACGGTACTACTTACTAAATTAGGTTCTGCAATAACCAGCACAAGATGGCAATAGTTTGCCACTTTGTGCTGGTTAATTGTTAATGCGTGATAGATGTCACGTTCAGTCTCTCCTCGTCCATTTAATACGAAATTAGAAACGCCCTCATATCGCTATTCACTCTGACTGTCATATCTGGAAGGTTTTCGCAAATATTGGCTCGCTGAGGTCTTTCTGTGCATTCATAGGCGTGCTCGCCCGCCTGCTATCTGATACGTTGTTGGGAGGATATAAGTCACACCGCCACACACCTGGCGGCAGGATGACTCCATCCGGTGAGTATACTTCCTTAGGATCGTAAGCCTTTAGTGAAGTTTCCGGCCATCTCTGCCGATCCAACCGACCGGATGCACTTGATGATCTTGTCGGCGCGGCACAAAGCGCTCTACTCCATATTTATTCACTTCCGGGAAAACCTTGAGTCGTATTTGCGAGCGGCCACCCCGAAAAAAGCTAGTCTGGACACCGTGGGTAGAAAACGCTTTGTTGGGGTACCGGTCTGGCAACTCTGAGAGCGCTATAGCCAGGAGTTAACGCACAATTGGTGGTGAGATCATTTAACGAGGCGAAATTTACGGCAGAATTTAAAAGAGATGGGCGTAAAAAAAATGTTTTTGTACTCTATTTCATCTTATGATGTATACCTCAAGAAAGGCTACAAGCGCGAGCTCCTTGCTCTGGGGCACATTTCAGCGGCACAAGCTCTCGTGCACTGAGGGCAACTGCCAACGTATACGAGCTCGCGCTTCTATAGCCTTGGCTGCGGTACAACATAAGGTGGAACGGAGTAGGATACGTATCGCTACTATTCGCGACTCCAACTAACTATAGGTGGCGCCACTCATTTTCCAAGATGGCGGGTTTAGTGAGGGTCAGAGATGCCTGCCGCTGCTGAGCCTGTCTAGTGTGCTGGCTTCACTGAGTGACATAAATTATTTCTGGTAATACGAGGAAGCTAGGGTGTTATGAGCGCAGGTCACCTCTTTACCCTGAAAACAAGAACGGTGTTTAGCGTATTATTTACGGAAGGATGAGCGTTTTAATTCTGGAGCGAAACCGAAACTTACCTCTATTTTGGATTTAATTTCTCGATATAGGTCTTAATTTCGAATTCTTTCATGACTCAAGATGTGTCTCACTTCCTAATTATTTACTTAGAAAAGTTGTTCGCAGAAACTTTATTTTGTGACATACATGTTCGATCCAGGCTGATATTTGTAGTTGTTGAAAAAATCAGTGCTGATATTTGTGCGTTCTCGCTGCCTTTTTCTCGCTCAGATAATTGTCATCGGAAATAATGAACTGCGGGCCTTTTAATTGTTTTTTGGGTATTTAGATGAATAATTGGTTTAACATTATTCCCAGCACAAGAATAAGAAAAGAATTCAAATTTTTACAATATGTCCAGGAAACCCATAAATTAATAAACGCTGCTCTCACTGCAGTAACCCAAAGACGGAATCCGAGTCATACAGCTGAAGTGTGTGTGTGTGTGTGTTTTATAGCACTGCGTGACGCGTAGGACTTCATATTACATCCAGTGTTTGACTGTCTGTCTATCTTGATAACGATGTCAGAGTTTTTCATATTCTAAAAAGAAAACAGAATTATACCTTTCTGGAAAGACTATTATGGTTAAATAGCCTATTCTCGTGATATTGGCGTTAATTGGAGGCATACATTGCCGCGATTTGTATTAATAATAATAATATTAAAATTCACATATTTGAATAAATAATTTTTCAAGCTCTAATATATTTTGTTGCTTATGATCTAATTTTAAACGCGCGAAGAAAGATGACAATGAAAAGTGTGCTAATTATCATCACTGGTGCCAATTGCAGCATTTTTAATTACCAATAAAATAAAAATATTCTAAAATCAATGAAAACATTCTAGCTAATGTGAGAAATCCATGTAAAATTTCATTAATTGTGGGTAAAGTATATTGTGTTATCAAAGTCGCGACTTTTGACAATCGGCGAAACGTCCAAAGTCGCCGCCAATAAACTTCCAAACCAAATGCCCCCCCCCAAAAAAAAAATATATATATATATATATATATATATATTTTAATTACTAGTTTTTTCATAACATTTATTTACTTTTGTATTTGCTCGCCGTCGTTTTGCCAATCTCAGCCTTTCCAGTTCGAAGGAACGCCTACCTGCTTGCACGTCTGCTCACTGCAGCACGTTTCATTGGTGTTGGAAGCCGGTGAAACAGTAGTGAGTTTTAATATTGCGTATACGAGCGAACTCAAGCCCCATGTGTTTGCGTTAGCTTTGCGTGTTCCACACTGCGCGTGCGCGGAGCCCAAAATTGCGGTCTTGGATGGCGCATGGCGATGAGGCGCACGCACAACGTGGGGCACGCAACTCTAACGCAAACGCACACCGCTTGCGTTTGCTTCTTTGCGCGATACTAAAACTCTCCAGTAAGGTACAATCCCATACCGGCTGCAGCACTACGTTGGGACAGTGAAGAGTGTTGTTTGCATTCGGAAATGACACTTCGCGAGCCATGATCGCGAGCAGTTCCGCCGTGCCCGCTGAGCAGGAGAATCGGGCGACCCTCACTAGAGCGCTTCCCATTTCCGCCGCGGGAGGGCGAGCGTCGAGCTGGAGACGCGAATACCACCCGATACTCAGGTTCAAGCCCTTTATACATCCATCTATTCAGACTCGGCTATCAGACGATGTACACAGCGGAAGCAAGATGGCGGCACCCAGGGGTCGTGCCTCCGAGCGTGTCTTTCCAGCACGTAGCACTCCAGTAAAAAATGCCACGTCACAGGACTTTGCGCAGGCGCAACCTCTGATCAGTCGCTAAAGAGAGCTAGTGCACATGCTCTGAACGCGTCCCAGAGCCCAGTAGGCAAAGATAGCAGCTCGTGGAAGACGGTAATTGAAAAGGACTTCGGTACTATTTTCGTTTTATGTCCTTTATCGGCTCATCTCGACATTTCAAATATTCGAAGTCGGGTCTAAGATCAATTTTCTGCTGCATGTGGGGCTCGCAATCGATCTAAAACAATTCAGACATAGGGCATGTGTTCTGATTAAACAACCTGTCATTGATTTGCAAGAAACAGAAGTATGCAGGCGAGCTGGTTAGGCAACACCACAATCTATTCAGTATTATCATTAACATTAATATTGAGAGAAACTGAATAAAATGAATTTAAGACTACTTAATGTGGTTATGGTTTCACAAAAACCCAGTCACTTCACTTTCTAGTCCGCTATCACATGTTACGGAAGCAGGACTTAATCGAAACAGGTAATTGAAGATTCCCCACAAGGTTTTCATGGAGCAATTGGTGAGAAACGTTTTACATAGAAGAAGTTTTGTACACTTACGGATGAATGTATATATTTATGTACCGTGCAGTTTTTTGCAGTATGTACTCAAGCTTAAACCAAACACATTCTCTGTCGCTTGAAAGGTGAATGCTTGGTTTTCATTGTGCTTGTGTTATATGTTTCCCATGGACTGTTTTTGTACGGGAAACCCTGCTTTTCGCGCAGTGTCTATGCGAGTAAAACAAAAAGAATGGGACATTGTCAATTTAGGGATGACTGTTTTGTTTTCAACGCCTTGGCATTGTTTGTTATTATTGTTTTTGTGTAGAGCTTTTCTTATTATTATTACCTTTCTTTGACATTTTGACGTCTATAGTTACGCCAGGCATGTGACACTTTCCTTTGTGTTTGAACCTGCGCTGAATTGTATATGGGGGCGACAGCCCGCCAGGCAATGACATGCCTGCTGGGCTGTCGCCTCGTCAGGCATGTCATTGCCTTTTGTGACAGCCCCTGACCCACCGACTATCAAACTCCTTAACTAATGTCTTACTAAACAAAAAGTGCTAGGAGAGTGTTACAGAGATATACATTTATTCGAAGAATTAAGAGATTACCCAGCACAGAATGGCACGAGAACAATACTTCACACTTGGGGAAGGGAGAAGGGATTGTAAAGATTAGAAGACAAAAAAAAAAGAGATAGGAATAAATGATCAAAAAATCTGCACGCTTGTTGTTGTTCGCTTGAAACGCCGGGCATAGAGCATTTAGTATACTTTTATTTTTGGAAGAAATAGATTAGTGAGGTCGTTGATTTCACCCTTTTTTTTAATGTTTAAGTTCGTAATCCGAGCGGGTGAGTTAGTAAAGACAGTCTTCAGGCACTGTCTGAAGCCTTCCTTTGACGACTGTTCCGTCGGTCATACAAAAACCGTCCGAAGACATATTCGCAGCATACTAATGTCTGGAGATAATTCTGGCAGCATGTATGCACCGAACACCTTGTCTTCTTTTGTGTGTAATGTGCGAGCAGTTTGAGCGCGGCTTGCCAGGCGCTCTCTGGCTTGCTCACTGCGAACAGGTCTTTGCGGACATTGGGTTTTTCGGCGTTCACTTCTGCACTCTACGGTATCTGTTTTCCTTAAAAATAACTTCGGCGGAGAAAAAATAATCCCGCGCGCGAGCAAACATAAACGCGTCGAGGTAAAAATCGGAAGAAAACAAAATATAAATACGATAGGTACTCTTTTCTTGTGCGGCAGCCTGCACCTTTCGGATCGCGTATCTCCGAAAGGAAGTGTACGCATGAGCGCGATATCTGCATAAATATGCACTCTGTACGAAAAGCTGCTGGTGCTTTTTCTTCTTCCGGGTTTCCTAAAAGCTTCGTTTGCTTTTTGCGTATTGTTTTTGGAACTTGGATTCCAATTCGGGTGCCCGCTTCGAGGCATGCTTTACAGCGACAGCTTCCGACACCAATATTGTTCTAGGAAAACGCGATCTGCTAAAACTCCCCATTACTCGGCGTACATGTATATCGGCGTCTTTCGGTAAGGACCGCCAATACCGGCGCTAAACCGACGGTGCACGCATGGTGTGAATTATCTGTCATCGACTCCTGCGACCTCGCTAAACTGCGACACAATTTCCCCAGCTTCTAAATACTTCCGGCTAAAGACTGTATACACGGCTTGCGGTGACGTCACTTGGTCAGACGTAGTGGTGGGAAAGGGCTCGTGAGGCTTCCGCTGTGTTAACGAGAAGCTCCTGGCCGCCAGGAGGTACTTCGGGGAAAGGGCGCGGGAGAGGGTCGGCCTGTAACACTGTTCAACGCCAAGCACGAAGGAGGAAACTCTCCCTCAATTCCTCCTTTCCGTCCGAGAGTGAGAGAGATCCTCCACCTTTCTGGGAATATTGTTTCTGCCCGGCAGAAGACGAATCTGCAGGTCGGCCTTTAATAACGAGAGGCTTCTGGCCACCTGAAAGAGGGGCGGACTGACGTCACCTGCCAGCCAGTGATAGGGCAGCTCTACTTCCTTTCAGCATAACTTGGCAGAGAGCGAAGGTTACCACCCCTTGGAGCCAATCGGGGCGACGGAGGCGAAACATGTGAACGCCCCTGATGGGCTCTCGCCCCTCATTGGGCGCCTCAAGTCCGTTACGACGCTCCGAGTTTCAGGACGGAGCACAGGAGCGCGGCGCACCTTAGCTATCGACGAGCCGCATGACCCACTTCCGACCACCGCACGATCTTGACGAACCCGGCATCTCGCGGATACGGGTGGCAGAAGCCGAAATTACTACGAAAATTAATTAATTAAGGCCTCTGTGGACCGGCAGTGTGTAAAGCAAAAACAAACAAAAAAAGACTGTGCCGTTAGGAAGATTTTACGAATGTTTTAATATTCGTGAAAGGTTTGAAGACTAGCTTCGAGCAAATATGCGGAAAGACACTTTGACAGATCTATTTATTGGCCATGCATGCTGTTCAAATTTCAATGAAATACAACATTTTTGAACTCGCTTGTCGACGCAGAAAACTGATAAACTCGTCAGATGTTCCGTGGTTCTGTCTTGCAGCGCGAGATGAAACCTGTCGATGTGCTATGCTACACCGATACCGGCACACCACCGTTGAATAGAAAGTACGTCAAATCGTTTTCAGGCGAGGTGCATGAACCAACCTTTTCCGCAACGCTAACTGATGTCGCTAACTGATGTTTCGGTTTTCCGATCCAAGTTTTCTTATTCGCTGGGCTAAGTATACTAAAAAGGGCAGCGGTCCGACTGTCTTTTCATCTCGACAACCTTTCTGTCGCTGTGCTATCGGCAGGCTACCGTTTGATAGATGAATTCGTTTTCAGGCGAGGAGCTCCGAGCAAACCTTTTCCGGACCGCTAATTTCTGTCTTGGCTTTCAAATCAAATCGTTTTTGCCTGCTGGATTAAGCACAATTCAACTGAAAAGGGCCGCGGTCAGGCAGCGCCCTTCATCTCGACAACGTTTCTTGTCGGCGCAGCCATCTTGTTTGTTTAGGTGACGTCACGGAGCGCGACGAAGTCACTCTCGCTCCGAGAAATGCTCGGTGCACGAAGAGCGCGTTCGAGTGTGTGTCTCCGGCGGCTCCCCCGTCCGTTGAGTGAACGGAGCGCCGAACTCTCGGGCTCCGGAGCTACGTATATACTTAAGGCCCAAAGGTAGAGGGACGAGAACGTAGCTCGAGCAGTTGGAGGAGAGCGGAAGGGAGGAACTGCCCTGTTACACGGTCCCCCTTCGTGTGTCCCAGACCTGGGTGGTTATCATTTGAGCCCGTTCTCGTTTCGCCCTTCTCACTTGGCCCTTCTCAAAACAACCATTCTCAAAAAGATCTTCTCTCTTGGACCTGTCGCATTTGGTCCTTTCCCGTTTCGTCCTTCGCATTTCAACCCTTCTCATTTGAGTCCGTTCTCGTTTTGCCCTTCTCACTTGGCCCTTCTCAAAACAACCATTCTCAAAAAGATCTTCTCGTTTTGACCCGTCGCATTTGGCCCTTTCCCGTTTCGTCTTTCGCATTCCAACCCCCTCATTTGGTCCCGTTCTCGTTTCGCCCTTCTCACCTGGCACTTTTCAAAACCGCCATTCTCAAAAATATCTCGCTTTAACCCGTCGCACTTGACTCTTTCCATACCAAAATCGTTTTTTTTTTTTGGGGGGGGGGGGTGATATTAGTAAATACATTGATATATTTTGTGCGTGTGTGTGTGTGTGTGTGCGTGCACGCTACAGGCATACTCTCTCTGCTAAGGATTTTAGCAGTGCGTCGAGATCGTCGTGAAAAGCTACTACCTGACAATAAAACAGACCAACTATTTATCGCAGCCAGATCATATTCCGAAATGTCACGTTGTTTAGGGTCTCTCGACTTGGGACAATGCCACCACTTCTATAATGCGGTGGTTCTCAAATGGGGGTCTGCGAAGGCATTCTAGGGGTCCGCGAAGCCCTGTCTCATCAGTCAAGCACGGCAATATTAGTTGTCTTTCTTCACGTTGAGAAGAAACGTTCCAATTTTCGGGTGAGTACTCTCGTGTGTTATTCAATTAGTTATAGCAATTAGCATTAGCAATTAGTTATATTCATTTATTAAATCATTATCATGATAGCCTATACCTTTCTATGCCCCTCACACCGAACGGGGTCCTCCATCATCTCCGCCTTTCTACAAAGGGTCCGCGAAACATCAATGGTTGAGAACCACTGCTATTATGTATGCTATTTCTGTTCAAACGAAGTTTCCAAATAAATGTTCATCGCTTTTTTTTTTCGTTTGCTTAGAGGAAAGGAAGCAGGCGTCATTGTACGATTCTCAGTGCGTACCTCTACACATAACATACTGGGCGTATCAAGGAGCGGCCAGGCTCTTTAAATCGACCGCAAAATTCGGTTTCTTAACCTATCGCGTTCCGATTTTCTACAGCGTTGGCCACAAGTGCACTTTTTATAGAAAATTTTCAAAGAGCGAGCTTACCTGAGGAAAAAGTAAAAAAAAAGGCTTAGCTCCTATGAAAACGCAGCGAAGCCACCGGTCTTCAAACCATAGGGCGCCCTATGGTTTGAAGACCGGTGGCTTCGATGCGTTTTTCATAGGACCTAAGCCTTTTTCTTTTTTACACTTTCCTCAGGTAAGCTCGCTCTATGCGAATTTTATATAAAAAATGCACCACCTGTGGCCAACGCTGTACAAAATCGGTACGCGATAGGTTAAGAAACCGAATTTTGCGGTCGATTTAAAGAGCCTGGCCGCTCCTTGATACACCCAGCATATCTGATGGTATGTTGGGGGCCCAAGCAAGGTAAGGCTCATCAACAAAGCCGCGAAGGCATAACAACGTTAGAAGCATGCCAAACTAGTGCCATTCGGTCGTGGCGCGAACGGGCGAAATGAGAATGGGTCCAGTTGCGAAAAATACAATTTGGATCTTATGAGAAGGTTCAAACAAGGCGGACCAAATGAGAATGGGACGAAATGCGCAGGGTCAAAATGCGAATGGGACGTTTTCAGATAACGGGCAAAATGAGAATGGGCCCAGTTGCGAAAAACACGATTCGGATCTTATGAGAAGGTTCAGACGAGAAGGACCAAATGAGAATGGGACGAAATGCGCAAGGTTCAAATGCGAATGGGACGTTTTGAGATACACCCCCAGACCTAACTTTTGCTCCCCGTAGAAGATTAGCCGGTCACGAAAAGTCCGCAAAGTAGCTCTCACTCTTTCCCGCCCCTAACTTTGACATCACTGCGCGCAACTAGTGAGATAGAGTGCAGTCACGTGCCTGCCTTCAACCCACTGTTTGACTCACGGGAACTGTAGCAGCCTTCGCCGTTTGCGAAGTTACGGTGATACGGAGTATAGCAAATGGGGTGGTTGCCTTTTAGTAGATGACTACCGCCCTATATGAATGTGAAAGCACTAACTGTCCCATGGAGCAAGCCGGCGTTATCTGAGCGAAGCCAGCGTTATCGTTGTCTGTAGCAGCGATAAGCGGCACTTAAATTCCTATTGACCGAGCGAAACGGCACCGAAATTCCGGCTGAGCGAAACGGCACCAAAATTCTGACTGAGCGAACGGCTCCAGCAACGGCGTCATCGTTGCTAAGGAGCCAGCCGAACTGCCGGCTGCGCGGCGGGAGGGATGAGGACGCGGGTGTGCACTGGCCTGACGTTTGGCCCTTTCATGTATCGAATGACGACATGAATAGGTATCTTAGATTAGCTTCATGTTATTTTATCAACACGTACACGTTTCAAACGCCAAAAGCATGGTTTCTTCCTCCGACAACCAAATCTTGTAAGAACTACTTCGCACCGCGCAGGAATAATGCGCAAAAGGTTACTTTTATCTCAAGAACCATTCTACTAAATGCACGTAGTGCTCCCAGGCCGGCGCCATTTTCTTACATCCGGGCATTTCAACGAAGTTTGCGGAGTAGAAGAGGGAGAGGGCACGCGCCCGGTCCTGATAGCAGACGACCAAACAGTCCTTCTCAACGTTTGGGCTGTACTGGCTGTGCCGCTGGGCTGCGCGTTCGCTGAACCGAACAACTAATTCTCGCTCGCTGCTGCCACTATAAGGTGGTTCGCGTTTCTAGAAGACTTGTGGATACTCCAGGATGAGTCTCTTCTGCTGTTTTGGTACACTATTTCAGTAGATGATCGGCTAGCGCATCTTCGTTCGGTCGCTTCGATAGCCGTTCACCGGCTGTACTACACTCAACCGATGCGTCTATACTGCGTCAGCAGAAATTAGAATCGTGATTGTACAGCTCGAAGTTTGAAAAATCCTAGGTTGGCTTTTGTAAAACGCATGAAAACGTTATAATTATAATGCAATTAAATGCAAAAAAAAACGTTTTTTTTTCTTACTTCGGGGTTAGCAATATTAAAACCCAGAGCGGTTTTTCTTACGTGTTCCCAGCCATGAGTGAGAGAATTTTGCTAGCCAAGGAAACGCCGTTCAGGTCAAAGTTAGCTGTTCCCTTTTTTTATTTTTTTATGAATAACAATTACCAACTTATGCGCAAACGAGGCTCCCGGCGCACCCGTGTTGTTGGGTTTTCGCTCGTGCATTGAAGTCAATGCGGAGCTGAAGTTGTGATAACGTTAGATCGCCGAGCTCTCATTGGCTGATTGAAAACATAGTGGGTATGCCTGCAGGCATCTAGCATTGAGGCCCGCCCACTATCCTTTCAATCCAAGCCAATCGGAGCTCGGCGTCGCTGTGACGTCACCGCCACTCCTGCCCAAGAAGCATACGAACTTGCTCTCCGCATAGCGCACCCATCAGGCGCTTCCCAAGTACCACCTACGCGTAAACGTAAAATAGTTCTTATGGTTGCAAGTAGGCCACTACAAACATCTGGGATAATGTGAGCACTCCAAGTCCTTCATATCTAAGTCTAGCAGACAATAAATTCCGTGAAAATTCGTTTTTTCTAAAAACAAAAAGAAATTTAAAACACGGTTGTTGTGTATCTAATGATCACGTTTATTTTTCCTTTATCTAGACAGCCACACATAGTTGCTAAAGGCCTGAATCAATAGGAGGTCTATCTCGCAAAAGCAACTGCAACCGGATTCACTTTTGGACGGAGACGACAGACCGATCAAGCTGTTTCCAAAGTCATATTCACTTTTTTATTTGCGCGGCAGGTGACACCAGGATTGTGCCCGGTCAGTCTCTTTATCGGGCATAGCATCGCACGATAATTTTCACACCTAAATCGGACCATTTGCGCCTTATATTGGCGAAATGAGGCGATTTTCAAGCGTGTTTGCACGCCAGCCGGAGGTATACTGCCCAGTCGACGGATCAGACGAAGCCCCGGAGTGAGAGAAGGCGTTTTTCTCTGTCCGCTCTTTTTGGTGGAGCGGTCTCTCCAGCGTTCGCTCTACTAAGGTGGAAAGGGTGAAGCGTTTTCTTGGAACAGGTATACCCATTCATGCGCGGAGAATCCGTATAAGTCTTATGCGTGTGGCTCTCGATGAATGGATTCTGGCCCCATTCCTTCGCTTGCGGTGGTACGTTTGGCAAATCGGATTATCGTGCGAGAGGCAAGAATTTAACAGGAAGGCCAAGCAGCACCTACAGTATTCGCTTACTCGTGGCGGGCGGTGATTTGTCTCCCTGAAAGAATTATCGACGACGGTCCCGTAGGCCTACGCCCAGATCCCATTTATCTGATTTCGTAAAGACGCTTCTGAGGGCCGCCTGTCACCACGTTGGTTCAAGTAGGCAAATATTTTCTTTTTCTTTTTGCGAGATTATGGGTTAACGCGCTGTTTATAAACAAGCCTGCGTTTTTCCCCGCCAGGTTCGCGTAAAGCGTCTGCGCAGTTCCGACGGCAGCGCCACCGCATGGGCATGACGTCGAAGCCTCGTGTTTGTGTATACAGCGTGTCGCAAATAGAAAAAGTACGGCGTTTTCACCGCGAAAACAACGTTGCAAATCCCTCAGCGTTTTTGACGAAGACTGAACTTGAATCGTTGAATTTTTCAAATGAGAGGTGATTGTCGACCTGATGTTGCATTTTATCGTATCGCCCCCCCCCTTTCCCTCCTTTCCTCTCCTCTTAGTGTTTTTCCCTTTCCTCGATTTTTGGGCCTTTAATCGGTTGCTCGCTTTTGTATTATTATGTCTCCGTTCCTAGTTGAAAGATGTGGTATTGTCGTCCTTGTCTTACATGATTATTCTCTTCTATTCTTGAACTTTCGGGAAAAAATGACAGGTTCGTTCTAATCTTTAGCATCTCGGAACTAAAAATTGAAAAAAACACACTAAATATGTATGTGTTTGTGTGGAGAGGGGGGGAGGGACATCATGTACCGCCTGTGATAACAATTAAATAGGGTGTCTCCTGCGGATCTTCCGCTGTGAAACTAGCCGATAAATTCGCAGACGTCCGAGTTACTGACGCTGTAGACCCCTTTCGAAAGTCGCGTGCCGATTATTAGAAGGTCGGAACCCCTGCACAATGGCGGAACAACTACATTGAGGAACGTGCCAGTCTTTCAGTAAGATAGCGAATGTCGGAGCGTGGCCAACACGACGAACCGACGAGCCAGTCAAACAGCGTCGAAAGTGCAACGTCACTGCTCCCATCAGCTTTTTCTCTGAGTGTGTTTTTTCCCGTGTGCCGTGACTTGGAGGTTTTAGTCCGCTACTGTGCAAGGATTTCTCAGCTGCCAACAAAGGGCAGTACTTCGAAAGGGGTCTATTAACTTGTGGCGCCATCTTCCAGTAAGCGCAGCAAGCAGACGATGCGCTCTGTTATCTGCTCGCTGCACCTATCGGAAGATGGCGCCACACATTACTAGCGCCCGTAACTGGGTCGTCTGCGAACGAGCCCAGCGTGGACCCTGGCAAGTTTTTTGCTCTCATTTTTCTACAGGAAGAGAACTACACCTTGAGATTTTACACGGTAAGACTGACCTCCGTTGAAAATTGGGCAAGTTAGTTACGCATAGTTACGAAGAGGGAAACAGCGCCAAAAGTACGGTGGACAAAGAACGAGGCACACACAGACAGCGCTCGGTCTGTGTGTTCCTCGTTCTTTGTCCTCCGTAGTTTTGGCGCTGTTTCCCTCTTCGTAACTAAGACTGACCTGTTCAGTGCACATTCGGTGAAAGTTTTAGCTTCCTATGTGCAGGCGTTGATTTTTCCGGCTCGTTTTACAGAGGAAGGTCCGGTCGGTAGGCCATGACAATGACAACCTTTCACATCTATCACAGAGTGTAAGTAACACACTTTACGTTTTTCACGTAATGTAAGTAATTAATGTCGCATGTTTCACGTGCGTAAGTAATTTTGCGTAACTGATGGAATATGCGTCAGAATGCCGACGATTAGTCATTTCCACAGCGACCCCTGATGACGAAATAATGAAACCGTGTCAGTGTTGGTCGTTACTTCGATTTTCTCTAGCAGGGACTAGTGAGCTCTGGTCCAACCATCACGAGCCCTTTTAAATATTTTGTAATAAAGCAAATTTTAACGTGTTCCTTGTAAGGATCACTACAGAGCGACTAAAGTTTCTGGGTTTTGACGCGTTCTGTAACGCGATTCGGCAAAGATGTACGCGTTTACCCCACTGCAAGAAACTTGGCGTTTCTTGGTGTCTTCTTTTTGGGTTTGACTCCAAGCCGTACAGCTCGCAAGGCCTTGGCACAATGAAGTAAACGGTGGACGCAAGCGAAAGGAAAGGCTGTTTGGTTGCTTGAGCGTGTCTGATTTCTGATCACGTATCGCCGGGAAGGCGAACGCTAGCACGACCGGCGCCAGCATTCCACCCCGCTCTGTACTGCGCATACCGGATATCAAGAACGGAACAAAAATAGGCATTGAATAATTCATTCTATTTTTTTTTCTGCATCTACATGTTTCCGCGGATTTTTTTTCTCTTTTACTGAAGTCTATTTTGCGTTTGTTTATCTGTGTTTTTTGCTTAATACCGAAAGCTGAAAGCTCACGAGTAGCGTAAATAGGTACTACTAAAGTAAGTAAGAAAAATGGGGAATACGAGAAACAAAAATAGAAAAGATGTCTCGGTGGCACGCGAGGGGAGAGAGGTACGAAAAAGCAGACACGCGCGAGAAGCCCGACGTCTTATTTTGGGCTCCCCCATTGGCGCCCAACGTGGGGCCCGAACCGACGACCCTGAGATCGAGACTCCCGTGCTCTACCGACTGAGCTAGGACTCTTTCGGGGGCGTGTGGGTGTGCCTTCTTGAGCCTCACTCACATTGCTCGACCAAAAGGTGCGGTCTGCTGACATGACGACAGATTTAACTGCGCCCTCGTTGGAAATGCTTCATACATTCTTTGTCCGCAGACAGTTCTTTTGTGTGACCAATGTCGTACAAGGAAGAAATATGCCCAGACAGTCTCTGCAGACTATCTTTTGTATAACGTATTGGCAGGATGACCGGCGCTTGAGATACGTAAAGGCTCGTTCACACACTTGCGCTGGACTCCGACCGACTGAGACAAGACCGCTTTTTAAGCCTCTTGAAGGGGCCCTGCAATCCTATTTAAGCGTCTACCTTTTTTGCGGTTTCCACATCTCTTGGGGTTCGGGCAAGCCAGCAAGCACGGAGAGGGTAACTAAATATCAGTGCGTCATATTTTAACCGGACGACGCGGAAACCTCCTCCACCTACGGGGGCGACTCCGCGGTGCCGAAAGTGCGCGATATGTGACGTCTTTGGTCCTGGGCTTACTACTCGTCAGAGCCGCTAAAAGCTTCTTTCTAGTCGAAATACAAAATATAAGTGGCGCGAACCGTTTCAATTATTTATAAAAGTAGTTTTTGTTCACTATTTTAGATCAGAAAAGAAACAAATGCAGTTTAGAAAGTACGGAAACAAGAAATGACCCGTCGACATACCCGCCACCAAGCGGTGGAAAAGGCGGCGCATACTAGAAAGGTGTAGTGGGATCAGGCACCAACGAGCGACGAGCGTAGAAAGGTCCCGGATGTACGCGGCGGCGCTGCGGTCGTATGGACTGGAGGATCCGACCGGTTCCGAGCGTTCCCAAGGCCTTCGGCGAGCAGCTTTGGCTTGCGGTTTGGCCTTTGGCGGTATGACAGCGCGAAGTGGCTCCCGTTCTGAACTGATCTTTACCCCGTGTTTGCTGTCGTTTGTGGCCAGTGAAGTGTCATGCCGAATTAGTGTTTAATCGCGCAGCAAATGCAATGCGAGCCGCCTCTGGCTGCCCGCTTCATACAGCCTATAGCCAGAACACGCTTTAGTGGCGCCCTCTCGAGCCGTCGACACGGAATGCGGCAGCCGTGACCGCTCGCTGAGCTCACTGCCCCTCCTCTAGTTCACGGCCACTCAAGCAACCAAGGACGTCACGAAGGAGGTTATTTTTTGCTTGTATTTGTAATTGTAATTTGCCTTTAACTTTTAAAACTAGAGCGAAATTCGAGAAAAGAAAAGTTTCATTAAGTTGCTACGTTCAGTGCGCTCAGGTTCGGTGCAAATTAAAAACCAGTAAAAAAGTCCTTGCAGGGCCCCTTTAAGGCCCGTTCACACACTTGCGACCTCTTAGAACCAGGTGCCTTGGAACCTCTTAATATATCTTACGACGAGAGGACACACTGGCGCCATCTATTTGGTAGCAGTGGAAACTTGGCGGTCCCAGCATATTTTCTATTTCTCATCCTTTCTTGGCTCGAAAAGCTTTTGTCAACGTTATAAACGAGCCTTTCTCATAGGTATTACGCAGATTTGACCTCGGAAATTCCGCAAAACCTTCGCTCTTTTGAAATGCAGTTCCAGGGTCACCGCATAGATGGCGCCAGCGTGCCAGTGTGTACTCTCGTCCAAAGAAATTTTAAGAGGTTTCAACAAGCCTTGTCTCTCTCGGTCGTACTCGGTTGCAAGTGTGTGAACGGGCCTTTAGGGCGGTTTACGACCAGAGGCGCAGCAATGCAGCCGGTCGTAAGCCGACGCTAAAGGCTTAAACACCGGTAGTGTCCCAGTCGGTCAGGAGTCAAAACTTGGCGAAGCGCAAAAGTTCACAATCTCTTACTAGCCAATTACGTGCCATGCTTGTATTGGCATGCTGCTGCACCCAGTCACCCATACCCCCGAGCGCAACAATTACGGGTCACGCTTAAATTGGCACGCTTACACGCTTCAATTGACATTGCAATGTAATCAGGTTGAAGTTAGCGCCAGTCCTTGTCGTATGCCTGCCTGTTGCCGTTGTCTCGTTCCCGCTATTTGCTTAGCTTTCAATCTGGACCAACTGACCCAATCAAGAGGACGTGACTGCTAAGTCGTGGAAGAGTGCACTCCGACGATACGCTGTCACGTGCCTCCCCGTGACTCTCCGATTGGCTCGCGGAGGCCGTAGTTTTCGCTGCGAGTCACGTTACGCTAAACCGAAGTGTAGCGACGCTGCATAGCTCTAGGGCTGACGCCAGCCTGCCGGACTTTGATTTGGACCAGGTTCGACCTTCACGAAATTTCAACTCCAAGTTCGGTATAAGTTCAACGAAAGCGACACTATTATGCGCGCACGCGTACATTGAAAATGAGGCGGGGCCTCTTAGAGTGTACGGGGGGTAACATTTGAGCAGATTAACCAAATCATCGAAGGTTGAACGATATGTCCGCTTCTGTATTCTGTAAACACCGGGAATTCTGGGAAGCTGAGAAGCACCGCTGCAGCAGTCAAGCTTCGTCGAGGGAGTGAGAGAGTTTAGGCGTTATACACGTGTATTTTACGGTTAAGCTATACTTCGGCGGGGGCGGGGGGGGGTGGAAGTGGGGTGCTTCAACCACATACCCCCCCCCTTAACTACGTCTTCTTTAGTAGATGAGATGTGCGCTTCGGAGATGTTGGCACCATGTGTGGAGTGCGGGTTCCTCCGCCGGTCTCGTCCACGCCACGGGCTCCGACGTCGAGTCTCGGGTTCCACAAAGCGTTCGCGGCATAGCTTTCGCTGCTCGCAGAGTTCGGCTGGTTCGGAGCCTATAGCAAAATGCTCCATAATTGGCTCTCGTCGCCGAGGCACGCGCCTGTTCTTCGAGCAGCGGCCAGGCAGGTTACACGATACGGGTCTCGGGGCCCGTGCAGGCACGTGCGAACCGGGCCGACCTCGAAAGGCGGCGGGCCGGCGCCGCCAGTGGCCGTGGGGGCCCCCTCTCGGCCGGACAGCGCATTAATAACGCCGGGCTCGATATGAGCGCGGGACAGCGAGAGCGGATCGCTTCTCCCGCCGCCACGCCCCCTCGAGCCAGATCGCCGCCGAGAGGCCGGCCACGCTCGGGAGACGGACGCCGCTGGAGAACCCCGCCGGGAAATAAAAACAAACAAACAAGAATGCTAATAATAATAAAATAAAAAGAACGCGTAGTTTTAAGGGGTGCATGTATGTGCCAGGTTTTGCACGTCTCTGATTTGGGGATCGCTTTTTAGCGCACTCCGAAAATGGGCCGCCGTTGTGGAGCGCCTCGTGGCTCGGATGGCGAGTCGGAAAGAACCGCACGTAATAAACTCGAACAGAAGTTTAAAAAAAAGAGATTTATTTGTTGTTGTTGTTTTGTTCGCGACCGTCGCATCGTCGCGGTACTCGTCGCCTTTGTGTATTTGCATATCAGCGACTAAATCAATCAGGCGCAGGAAATGCACCACGATCGTGCGCTTCTTTTCTTGCCAGGGATTTGTTTAGTTGGTGATAAAAAACGCCCAATGGCGAGGAGCAGCGTGACGGTGCTCTTTTGCCGCTACTCGATCGGCTCCGTAGCGTCGCTGACGTGATGTCACTAAGGTGGCGCTGCCGTTGGGCACTGCGCATGCGCAGGAATCTGGTTCCTGCGCAGGCGCTGTGCCCACACCCGGTGTGGGTAAACGCAAACTTGCTGGAAAAACAGCAAAAACAAACGCAAAAAAAACAACATCTGCATTGATTGATAGAAGAGAAATAGCTTCTCGTGCGGCAATCACCTACGCAAGATACTCTTTTCGCGTCAGAAAAACCTATCCAAAATAAAGTCGCGTCTTTTATTTTTATATTTTTCCCCGGGAGAAAAACAAATATTTTCTTTATGTCACCATCTTGATTGTATCAGCCGGCCAAACACGACGAGCGTAGTTTGGGTGCATGAGCCATGATTGGCATGATTGGCCTCTGCCCGTGCGCTGTAGTGCGGCGTGTCGACGGAAGTACCACCGCAAAGGCGGGACCCTGCAGCGCCCCGTGTTGGCTTGCTCTAGCGCTCTGTATGGCGTACAGAGATTCGACTTGGCTACGAGTCAAGCCTGCTCATTGACGGATAGGCCCGTGTCTGGTGGAGGGAATTACCCACGCAAAGACGACGCCACGAAATAAACTCCTGTGCCCTTTGAAACATTCCTGTAATATCGAACGTAACTTACGCGATGCATACTCAAATAAGAGTCAAAACGCGCGGCGAGCTTGTGCGCATTTATAATGAAAATTCACGAGACAAAGGACACGCACAGTGCACACCACCGTTTCGTATGAGACGATAATGTGTATGCCATCTTTGTCTCCTTTCTATCATTTTTTTTTAATTATGACTATGGATCCACTGCTTCCAAGTCTTCTAAAAGCAAATAAGCAAAATACAAAATTTAAAAAAAATAGAAAAAGACATGCTGAAACGTGAAAGCAGCATGAGTCAGGGAACTTTTAAGCCGAGTCACACTGCTTGTTGGGGAGGAGATCGAGCAGTTACGCCGTCTACAGGTACATTTCAGTTGTTTGGACAACAAACCGAATTTTTCTGTTCGTTTTTGATCGGAGAATTCGAACATGACGATTCGAAGGCCGTTCCGTGCGTGACCTAAGCATTGGTCAAAGCAAAGCGCCTCTGCCCAGACAGTGCTAGGCGAAGTTCCTTTTTTTTTTGTTTTGTTATGCTGTGTTAGTAGACATTGCGCTGTGAGGACAACAAGCTCGATAGAGCGCCCCCTATAGTTCGATCCCTGCCCAATACATCATAGGAAAGACAGTCTGCCAACAGGGTCGAGCCAAGTTACCGCGAAATCCACCTTCGTGTGCCGCGTGGCAATGAGTTCGGGGAGAAACCTGGCACTCGGCATTCGAACCACGGACATTGCGGTGACTCGTGTTTGTAGACTGTCTTTGGTACGATGTATGATGCCTGAGTCCCACTAGAGCGACAAACATAAACAGCCGACACCGACGAGCCTCAAACACGTGCAGCGTGCGCGTGAAGGTACCTTTGCCGGGCTCGCAATCACTCGTGCTCGCTTCATGAGCGCCGAGAGACTGCGAGCGCGCTGCCAAAGGCACGCGTGCTGCACGCGTTTGAGGCTCGTCGGTGTCGGCTGTTTCTGTCTGTCGCTCTAGTGGGACTCGGGCATGGGCAGTGTGACCCCGGCTATAGCAAACCGTTACCGCGTTCGTGTAAAGCACTAGCGGAACTTTGAAAGCAGGCTTTCAAGCGCGCGCCCCGCGGTCACGGCATACATCACCCGGACGCGCGCATAAAGCGCTTGGCTGTTTATGCGAACGGTTTCCTAAAAGTCTCTACTGCCAAGGGAGAAAACGGCGCTGTATCGCTGACCGAATGTCTTAGCGCAGCGCAGCTCGAACCACGTGGCTCGATAGCTCGCGCTGCACAACCCAGGGGGTTCGAATCCCTCCCCTGTCTCGATCTGGATGAGCATCGCACCGGCGCGGAGTCGTGTGTATCACTGCGCTGGGGCCCTTACCACATGAGCGAATGACGTTTTAGCGAACAGCGACATTTGAGCGAATCGACGTTTTAGCGAATAATGGGGGTGTGGGTTAACTCCATCCGCCGCGCTGCGCTTACGCCGCTTCGCGGCGACAGTCTGTGGCGGCTCATTACAAAAATGAGAACCCCCTTGGCCCAACCGAAAACGACGCTCGCGGCGTCCGACTATTCGCTAAAGTGTCATTCGGTGAAACGTGGGCGTTTGCTAAAACGTCATTCGATCAAGTGAGTGCCTCCCCACTGCGCGACGCACGTTAAACACCCCGGGCTAACTCTGGTACAGTGCACTGGCTACATTTCTCGGCGTAAACCGGTGTTGCCGCACCTCGAGGGCCAAAGCACTGACTATGGAGCCTAAATGCCAAATGCTAAATGCGAAATGCCTAAATGCCAAATGCTAAATGCGAAAGTCAAATTTCGGACAGCGGCAGGGAGCAGCTTGAGTTGTCCGGAGCGAGCACCTTCGACGATGCTTCGGCGTCTTGCTCACGTCGAGCGAGCACGTGCAGCCAAATCACGGCGGAAGGCACGGAGAGCGTGCTAGGATTTCGGCCGTTATACGCCATTCCCATCCCGCCACTTACTCTAGTTCTACACGCAGTCTGAACTATGAGGAGTGTCTCCTCCTGCGGCGCAAGAGCGTATAGATGCTTGCGTTTTTCGAGCCCCAAGAATCACTCCATTGTCATTATGTGACCTGCATTTGCATGGTTACGCGTTGTTGTTTGTTGTACCTCTATTATAGCGTCCGCTATTGGTGCATTTTCAGCTTCCAGAACACTGTCACGGAACAATTTCGCAGTAGACGGGATTCCAAAGAGACAGGGTGAAAGCAACGTTCGCGCAAGTGAACCCCTCTCACAAGCTGTCGTGTCCCGCTCACCCTTAAAACTTCACCGCGGAGCTCTCGATATTCAGCGAGTGCTCCGAAGTTCGAGACTGCTGCGTGGTCACTGGGACAGTCTTGGCTAAGGAACTTTACAAAAAGTAATGGATTACAGTTACTTTCGGATAAAATTAGCGAAACTACCGTTACAGTCACCGCAACGAAAAAAAAAAATTCGTTTCAGTTATTTTTGCAAAGTAAAGACGTTACTAAGCTAATTTTTTGTAAGACTACAAATCGAGTAAAACAAGTAGAAAATGCCCTCTTCCAGTTTGTTGCATAAAATACAAATAAAGTTTGCGGAAGAGTAGTAAGTTGGGCGACTTGGTCAACGTTGAACATGGTTAAAAATGGCGCACAAAGAGACGAGGACAAACGAGGAAGGAACACAGACCTTGTCTGTGTTCTGTGTTCCTTCCTCGTTCGTCCTCGTCTCTTTGTGCGCCATTTTTAACCATGTTCACAGTTTGCGGAAGTTGGCTCAAGGCAAACGACCCTCCAAATGTTGGAATTACATCGCTTAAAAAGTGGAAGGAATGGCTAGATTAGACTCGTTCGGTGATATCTTAAAGCCGAAGAAACTGGGAACAGTAAGGACAAAAGTAACGTCGGTGCTCTGGTCGTTACTTCACGAAAGTACTAGAGCTACAGTTACGAGCTATATTTCGAAGGGTAGTGCTCAAAAAGTAACAAAACTCGAGTAACGACATCCTCGTAACGCAAATGCGATTCGAACGAGCACCGAGGACGTCCGTCCGGATCGCCAGTACGGAGCCGCACTTTTAATATTCGCCCATTGTTGGCTTCTCCCAAACGATGCCTCCTCTATGAAGCGGGGGCAGGGGAGAGGGACGGCGAGCTGCGGTCTAATAGAATCGGCGCTGCGAAACGCCAGACACGGATGAAGCAAAAAAAGAGAGCGGGAGTCCGTTTTACCGCAACTCGGCAAACGGCGAAGGCTACGGCACCCATGAGCCAATCGGCGCGTCGGAGGGAGGCACGTGACTTACGTAACGGGAAGGAAGGGTGGCGGTTGCACAGGCGAGCTGGGGGTGACAAGTTGCTAATCCTGAGGAGAATGAAAAAAAAAAAGAAGGGGGGGGGGGGAGGGAGCCTACACCCACGATTGCCTCAATTTCTTTTTTCAACTACATCGCCTACACAAACAAAGGAGACGTCGTGTATTGTCCCTTCCTGTTTTGTGTCTTTCTTTTGCCTGTCTCGGGTTACATTATGTCTGCATAACTTCGGCGTACACTCGTCCTGTGCGGAGAGCTGTCACGTGCTTCGCTCCGCCTCTCCGATTGGCCGAAAAGGACCGTAGCGTTCTCTCTTTGCCAAGTTACGCTGACAGAAAGTGTACTAGGGACGAGGCATGCATGGCGAGGCTCCTTCCGGTCCTCCGTTTCACCCTAAGGTGGACCGCAGCGGACTCTACGAGCCATCAGAACCAGTCACACGCCGTGAACGTATCACGTGATTACGCGCCCCGCGCGGTCTCCATGGGTCCTCCAGAAAGGTCACGTGACGCGGGTACGGCTTTGGATGGGCTCCGATCTGGAGCGCCGCGTCCCGTGCAGCTCATCGTGGAGTGAAACGGGAGTGCAAGAACGCCCGGAAAGAGAGAGGGCCATTCGATGCTTCTCCGAGCGGCCGAGACCGCGGGGCTCTGACGTGGGACCCGGAGAGGGGCGATCAAGGGGAGTACCGGAAGTTGTCGCACCCTCCCTTTCAGATCACGTGTCCGGATGAAACTGAAACCTCGCAGGCGACGTTCGCGGCTGGCGGACGTCTGTCTCTGGCAGGCAAGGGCAGCTTTGCGGCTGCGCACTGCGTTCCTGGAAGGGGCAATAGGCCTGGCCGGTTGCACTCGACCAGGAAGGAGGCGCGCCAGAGCGCCTTCGCAGCACGCGACCATGGAATGTCGGCTTCGGCGCCTGCGAGACACGACCATAAAAAAGACGGCCTTGTAGCGTTCAATCATCCAAAAGCCACGTTCGAACGGCGTCTGTAAACGTCTGTATATGCTCGTTGAAGAAAAAAATAATGTGCAGTTCGTAACTTAACGTCCTATCAAAACGCAAAAAAAAAATGCAGCTGCTTCGTTTAAATGAGGGGGCGCAGGTACGCACGAGGGTCAACCTTGTGAGACGCTCCAGACGTAGCGCTCGGCCATTTTCGATTTTGAGAAAGAGAAAATTCGTGGCGTGAGCGTGGTTTGAATTTTTAAAATGGGCATAAAACTAGGCATCCTTCAATTATTTAGTTAAAATCAAATTTTATTCGAGACGTTTCACAATTTATTTAATGTTATTCGAATGGCCTGTTGGGATGACTATGCAAATTTGATTGTTAAAATATTTTCAGAAATATTTAACAAAATGCAAACAAAAACTCACTTTTCTAAAAAAACATTAAGCTATCCCTGAACGCCTCACAATTATATATTTTTTTCAATTCTTTAGGTGTATTACAAATTAAAAAAAATGTTTGAAGCCATACAACAAAATACTTAACAAAAAATATTGTGAAGATGTCCGTTTTGCTCCCTAAAATGCCGTTTATTCTACTCTGATGTGGTTCAACTACAAATACAAAAATAACGAATTTAGTAGAAGAGTTTATTGCTTTTCATTTCTAAAAGTGTTATCAAAATGATTTTTTTCTTTCTAAAGCGAGAAAAAAAATTATTGAAGTTCAGCTCCTCCGTCAATACCTGCCATTGCTAGCGGTTCTTCCCCGCACAACACGCCACTTGACACGAGAGCTGACGCGAGAGCTGAGTGGCTTAGCGAGCGCGCAGGCAAAGCTGGTCGGGAGTGTGGTTTTATATAGTGGTTTGGACTAGGGAGGCCGCGAACTTTTTCGAACCCAAGGTTCGATGATCGATTGAAGCGGTTCGAAAGATTTCGAATTTTCGAACTTTCTATATTGAAAAATTCGACAGAAGTCGAATTTTCAAACTTGTTAAACTAAAAAGTTCGACGCTTTTCGAAATTTCGCACTTCGCACGTTCAGAAGTTCAATGTTTTTTGAACCTTCGAACTTATTACGCTAAAAAGCTCGATCTTTTTCGAGCTTTTGAACTTATTACACTGCGAAACTCGATGCTTGTCGAACTTTCGACCTTTATAGACTAAAAAATGCGATGATTTTTCGAACTTTCGAATTTCTTGTACTAAAAAGTTCGAGGCTTTTCGAACTTTCCAACTTCCTACCCTAAGAAATTCGATGATTTTCGAACTTTCGAACATATTTATCTCGAGAATTCGAAAATTTTCGAACTTTCGTTTCCTGAAAATTCAAAATTTCGACGAACTTCGGAAGACCGGCGGGCGGTTTCATTTGGATTCAAGCAGTGACATACATCCGTAATTTTTTTTCTGTCGAATTTTTACATTGGAAAGACAATGCCGTTTATTTCAATGTTCTGGCATGCTAAGTTTTAAAGAAATAAATTCCCGAAGGAGCGAGGAAGGACGACGGGTTTTTGACAATTGTCGTTTGTGTCATATTTGAAGCGGTATAGATGTTAAACTTTTTAAGAATGATCTATGTGTAGCCTAGGTAAGTGTCGTCTTATGATATGGTTATTGTTATTCAAGATGAGTTTCGTAGAAATGTCTAAAAAGGTATCTACGAGCAATTTGCCCTAAACTTGGTAATTTTTTCGTCTAAATTGTTTGAGGTATCGCATTTAAATTAACACCACAGACAGTACATATCATTGCCATCTGCAGAATACAAAATAATGTATTTATTGTTTTTTTCACGTTGAGGAATAAATTAACTCATGGCGGAAGATTTCTAATATTGTACAACTTCAACACGTTAATAAAAAAATTTAAAACGTTTTAATTTTTTTATTTTATTTTCTCGTTTCACGTTCCTGGGACGTGTTTCTTTAGCCTGTACACATTTTGGTAGGAGAAACTTGTTTCGAAGTTCTGAGCCTCTGAATATGCAAGAATACAACACTTCCGGCGGACTCTGGATAGTTGTTTTGTTGTTGTTTTTTTCTCCAGCTCTTTATTTCCGCATTAATTGTTATGCTTTTTTTTTCTTTTTTTTTTTTTACCAATGGCACAGTTATTTAGGTTGAAAAGAGATAGCTTTCAACTTCCGAACCACTGAGCATGTGACGAGTAGTGCCTTCTGACAACGAGTTTCCAACAATGACCATCTACGCGATCTTTTATGCAGTGAAGAGCGACAGTAGCTATGCATATGCATAAATAATTTCAGATTAAAATAAGCTCGACCACGTCCTCTTTACCCGTATTTTTTTCTTTAACAGTTCGAAATATCTGAGGGGGAAGGGGGGGGGTCTGGAGCCTTCCCCCCCCTTCCCCCTTTTGCCCCGTTTTTCCTCTTCCGACGCCACTGGTATGGTAGAACGCTCCTCGACCTCGAGTTGTGTCGGCTTCTGTGTGCTTTTTGCTCGGCGTTTCTTCCGTCTCAGAAAAGAAACCTCCAGAGCTATTACAAACTAAACTTACTATATGCCAGCGTCACTCGGGCGGCGTTCGATCGGATTACTGCCATCGTGCAAGGGGTAGGGAGGCAGTTTGCCAGATCGCTTCAAGGTTTTTCCGAGCCTCAACCACCTGCCTGCCCCTGGCCGTTTCGAACTGGATGAGTATCGTTAAACAGTGCGTTCGTGAGATCTCTACTGCGTGATACACGTTAAAGACCCCCCGGGCTGTTGGTCACAATTACTGATCTACTGTCACACGTCACTCTGCACTGGCAAATATTCCAGCACATCCGGGACACTCGTCGTCTCGTTTAATTGCCTGACCAACTTCGCGCAGTCTAAATATCACACCCGAACTTTTCTAAACCTGATTTCGTGAAAACCAGAGAGGCGTGAAAACGTTATTTGAAACTGAAACTATGGAGGAACATGAAAACCGGATTTCGAACTTTGCGAACTTGGACTTAAAAGAAATTCAAAATTTCTTTCAATTCAACTTTCAACTTTTTTTTTCGAATTTAGCTTTAAAAGAGAATCGAAACCTTCGAAATTTTCGAACTCTATGTAGAAAGAAATTCGAAATCTTCGAATTTTTGGAACTCTATATCTATAAAAATTCGAAACGTTCGAAATTTTCGAATTTTAGATTCAAATAAATTCGAAATGTCCGAATTTTTCTGAACCTCAAATTCAATGAAATTCAAAATTTTCGAATCTCTTAAATTTCAAGTTAGGAAAGTTCGAAATATTGAATTTCTCGAACCTCAAGTAAAAACATATTCGAAATAATCGAACCCGAACTTTTAGAAACTTTGAAAGATTCTAAGTTTTCGAATTCAAAACTCCACGGTGTTCTAAAGTTGCGAACTCTTCGAATTCGAACCTCGGTACGGTCGAAAATATCAAAATCTTTCGAATTCGAACCTCAGTTCGGTTCGAAAATATCGAAACCTTTCGAAATCGAACCTAGGGTGGTTCGCGACATCCCTAGTTTGGACACAACACTGGTATGTGTCATAACCGAAAATCGCTCGGAGCTTCTTTCACTTCGCTCAGGGGCCCTGAGCGAAGAGAAAGGATCCTTCCATCTGAAGGGATCGGTGGCCGAGTGGGATAGCGCACACCAGCTCGCAGCACGTGGAGCGAAAGCTCGCGCTGCAGAACCCAGGATCCTGGGTTCAATACCCGCCCCTGCCTGTTTCGATCTGGATGAGCATCGTGCCGGCGTGCGGTCGTGTATCACTACTGCGTGGAGCACGTTTAAAGACCCTGGGCTAGCTGTTTTATACTGCACTGTCTAAATTGCTTATCTACAGTGAGTAACAATGTCGCCATGTTCTGGCAGACTAACCTCCTGCTGTATAAACAACTAATGACTAATTTGACCTTTTCTGATTTTACCTTCTTATCTGTGTCCGTCAGGCGACACATTAGCGATGAGTAAACAGCACACAACTATCCTCCTAGGTTAGAAGATAAAAGAATGAGAATTTTCTACTTAGCCTAGCTCATCAGCATTCGTATGGACCGCAGGATGACTTCATCCACCGATATGGCACCGATACTCCGGCAAAAAAACAAACTTTTGGGCAGATTCCCGATTGCTACTAGGCAGTGGTCGTTCGAAGCAGTACCCCCGTTTGTCTGCTATTTCTTACCTTCGGTCCATTCCTTTCGAAACGCCAGTGAGCGACCTCGCTCTGTCGTTATCGCGTTTCATGAAAAGGGGAAGAAGTTCCGGTCAGGTAATGCCGACGCCGTGAGGCTTCGAGGTTTCGGAGTGGAGAGCTCACATCGGTGCAGTGGGAGCAACGATTCCGCTGTGCAGTGGCGGCACGTACGATTATCCCACCATTCGCCCCTGTTCTTTGCGTTACAGTCGAAAGGAAGGACGAGTAGAAGCGGCAGCGGCAAACCGCGCTGATTCTTTTGTTTGAATAGAATGGACAGTTGAGCTAGTTGGGTTCGTGATGAAGAACAGCGCGAAAAACACAAGTACACAGGGGAGAGGATTACACACAGCGCTTTGTCCTGTGTGTAAATCTCTCCTCTTGTCCTCGTGTTTTCTTTTTTCGCGCTGTTTTTGATCATTTAGTTTTAAACAGTGACTGCATACGCGAGGCAGTTGAAGTCAAGAATGCGCGCGCAAAGCTACCCAGCTCTCATGTCAGCTCTCGTGTCAGGTGGCGTGTTGTGCGGCAATGAGATGCCAAAAGCCGTGCCAGTTTGCGTCGCGGGAGCTCAATTTCAATATTTATTTTATCGCTTTAGAAAGAAATCACTTCGTTTAAACTTTCAGAAATGAAACGCAATAGACTCTTATAAATACGTTGTTGCTGATAATTTTACTCGGACCACCTCGGGGTACAATGAACGAATGTTCAGGCAGCAAAACGGACTTACTCGCAATTTTAGATTTTTTTTTGTTATGTATTTTGTTGTACGACTTGAATATTTTTCATTGGGGCATTCGATAGAAAAAAGTTTAAATTTTCAGGCCCAAAGCGACAATTAAACGGCAAATTGAGAAAAGTGCCATATTTGTGCATCACGCTGAATTTTTTCTTTTTTTTGCATTTTAACGATAAAATTAGCATATTGTCGCAACATAGCGAGCTCAATGCCGTTCAAGTTACATAAAATAAATTGCGAAGCATTCCGAAGAAAATTTGATTTTTACTAAGTTATTGAGGGATGCCTAGTTCCATGCCCATTTTAAAAGCTCAAAACACGCCCGCGCCATTAAAAAAATTGCCGAAAATGTTTTTGGAAAAGGATAGCGACTTCGGTGTAAAAAGCTACGCATTTTCTTTTAAAAATCGGAAATGGTCGAGCGCAACGTCTGGTATGTTTGACGTGGAATGACCCACTAATGGAAGCGCGACCTAAAACATATTCCGTTTTGCTCTCGAGGGGCGCTGTTCGATATGTATAATTCACCCCGTTTGCATAATTTAATGATTTCGGGTGACGTTTATCGTCTATCTAATCGTATAAGCCCCATATCTGCACGACAAACACTTTCGAAGCAGTGCCCGAACCTGCATTACGGGAAATGGTTGCGCTCTCATCGATGAATTTGTCACTCCGTGAGAGCAAAGACGGCGTTCTACGTCAGAAGGCCTGTTTTTCGTGCTAGTGGGACTGGGCTAATAGCGATACCATCTGGAAGACGAGGCCGGCGCCCTTCCCGCTCAATCGTCATTAGTAGAGTGATGTACGCTGCGCTGCCCAGCCCGCTTCAGCGTCGCCAACCGACGCGTCTTTTCAGCGTCTCAAGGCGCGCGACGCTAACACGTGGCGACGACACAAAGCACGCGTCTTCCGCTCTGCGGCCCACTCTCGTCGAGCTGCAGCGTGTTTGCCACTCGGGGCGGGTCGGGGGTCCACTTACAATGACGTCATCCGCAAGCCTTGTTTTCTGGGTTAGATATCGGTGTTGCGCACCCGAATAAAGTAAAATAACTATCAGCGCCCTGCGGCGCCTGCCATTTCGTCGTTCGGTTTCGCCACATAGCGCCAATACGTGCCGTGAAGCCTGCTTCGCGGGGGAAGCCAGATGAGTTAGCGCCATTGGACCGGCCGTTAGCCTGTCCTGCTGACTGCCTCCGTGCCGCTCTTGGGCTGGGTACATTTCACGTTCTGTCGGCACCTAAAGACGCAGCTTTTGAATCCGATAGAGGTAAGTTCCGAGACTTTAATATAGGAGCATCTTCTCTCAAACGCCAGCGTTCCATTTTGACGGGGACTAAGCGTTCGGCGTCGTTTATTTTACGGCGAAAGCCCTTTTTGTTGACTTTTCCCATCACTGGAAAGGACGTTCGTTGTTGATATTGTACTTGGCATGTAGGGCGTTCGTCGTCGATATTGCCAAATCCTCGTAATTTCCGCCGCCCGCGGGATGTCGACCTTGAGGGATGTCGGCCCTCTGAAAAAAATAAAATAATAAAATAGCCGATAGCAAAATGTCGTAGCCCTGTCAGTGCCAAGAGCTCGTGCCGGGAGATGCGCTGTGACGCGCTCCGCCACATGAAGGACATAAAGCGTTCGGAACAAAATCGGATGTCCATTTTGTTCAGAACACTTTTGTTTACGTACCCGATAACGCGACGCCGATGCCCAACGGCTTTGACTTGAAATCACGCAGCATCGCTGTGTCTGCACCGTAAGTAAACGCGAGACTGCTAAAAGAAACAACAAAACAAGAGTTTGTCCCGTCCTCCAAAATGTTGAAGCAGCCCGTGACTGCGCAAAACAATGTCATCTGAGCTTTCTGAAGTACAAAGCTCAGGAATGGGTCTCATTTTCGAATCGAAACGATCGCCGATTGCGTCCGCCCTGCACCGAAAAGCGGAATGGCGGCGTTCCCAAGATCATTAAAAAAATGCCATACCTAATTTTTTGAAAAAAAAAAACCGCCTTTAGCGCGGTGCTATTTATTGTCTGGTGGACTGTGAAACTCCTGAACACGCGCTGTTGCTCGTCGTGTGCGGTATATCAGGCACTGCGCATGCGTTCACAGTTCAGTGACTCGTCATTTTTCGCCGGGGTGATAATCGATGCAAAGGTCGAGTCGCACTCCCCTGCTCCATACTACGAAGGGCACGGAGTTGGCAGCGGGCGAGAAGAC